>JACEEZ010007851.1:0-17500 GCA_016584305.1 Chionoecetes opilio | reverse complement strand
AGAAGTTAGGCGCTCGATGGCATCTCTCTGTGAATCAATTAGTTCCTGTTGAGTTGGACATCTAATAAAAGACGTTGAAAAATACAGGGTACAATCATCAGCGTAGGAGTGGATAGGGCTTTGAGTTAGACATAGAAGACCATTAATGAATAACACTGGTCGACACCAAAAATGGTTCTGAGTTCATTGTGTGTGGGTTGGAAAGCATTTTCGCTACTGATATAAAAAATGGCATTGCTTTTTCTCTAGCACGTATAGTTTTTGAAATATCGGCATTTAAAATTTTAATAGGTATTATAATTATATACGTATATATAATTATATAATTAATCGAAACAATCCCCCTACGTTAATATATATTACTCGTAATTAAATTATGGTGGTGCCTGCGGCTTTATTAGGACCTAATGTACATATCTGGCAAAAAATATACTTAAATTATGTTACAAATATATCGAAAATGTCCCACATCTTGGAAATATCCCCCAAATATGCCAAATCACAGTAAATTTTGACTTTTATATATATATTATTATATATATATATAAAATATATTATATATATATATATATATATAATATATATATATAGATATATATATATATAAATAAATATATTAATATATATATATATATTTTAAAATATAATGTATTTTGGAACCACAACTTCGAATTTTTTTTTGAGAGAAAGATGCGCTAGTTCGAAGAACAGTCAGATCTAGACTGTTCTTCAGAAGAACAGTCAAGATCTCAAATTGGTATTAAATATACATATGATCAAAACTATACCTAACACACAAAAGTACTCACCCTGCTCCATAGTACATCAGAAGTGTTTCTGTAGTTTGCTCTTTCGTTTGTGGAGCAGCTACTTTCACGTTGTAGCGTCCAGCAATAGTCCCCTATCATTTTGGGGACTGAATCGTCCTTGGTATGGGGTTTTCCGTGGTGACAATGTCCTGGTGGAAACGTTCCCCCTGCTCATCACTGACCGGCGCCAAGATTCGTTGGGAAGAAATCAAGATGTGAATGGAAAAAGTGGATTTTGAGTGACATCCGAGCCCCAAGCGCATGGTAACTCTTCAAATGTCATTTACAAGATCTTCATAATTCATGCTCGAACATTACCTAGGTAGTTCTTTATAACAGCCAAAAAGCTCTTCCAAGCAGCTTTTTCCAGGGCAGTTAGGCTCTTACAAAGTCATCACCTTTGAGTATTTGACGAATTTGAGGGCCATTGAAAACAACCTGCTTTACTTTGGCTTCGGATACAGTGCGTTCAAACTTTGCTAACAATACTGAAAGCCAGCACCATTTTGATCCATGGCCTTCACAAAAATTTTCATTAACCCAAGTTTCAGATGCAATGGAGGTAAGTAAAACCTTTTTCACTGTCAACAAGAGGTTTGTACATACAGTTGAACCTGCCAGGTGAGTCTTTCGGTCGTGCTGGCCATCCTTTTTGTTTGTAATGTTTGCTGTCCGCTAAAGAGTCCCACAAACAAAGAAAAACATGTGCTTAGTGTAACCTAACTGGAGTCCTAGAAGCAAGGAGATTACCTTCAGGTCCCCACCACAGATTCCACTGATGTTCCTTATATTTAACAGCAGATAACAAAAGTCTTCATAGTTTCATAAGTTTCACTCATTTCAGGGCCATGCGCAATTGGAAACACTCGGAAGCTTATTTCCTTTATGCAGAAGAACGACCTTTAGCGTGTTTTTTCCTGAATCTATGAACAGCCGCCACTCATTTTATCATAAGTGGGGGACTCAAAAAAGTTGTTCCATGAGTGTGTCAGCATCAAAGCGGTAACAGACCCTTGTGTTCTATCTTTAAGAAGCTTGAAAGTTCTTTATGTCTACGACGAAACGTGGTGATGAGAACTCCTTCTTGTAGCAAATTCCATTCCTTTTAGACAAGATCCAAGGACTTCACTTTTCTCCCTTTGGGTAGATCTAGGTCCCTAGCAAAGGGCATGTAGCATTTCCTGACTGATGATTAGGGCTCTCTGTTGTCTGCCATTTCTTGAAAATCTGTATCCATGGGATTATCCTCCTCGTTCGAATCTGATTCACTATAGCACTTGCAATTGGAACATTTGGAACTGGGAGAATCAGGACATGTGGCACAGGCCTGATGGCAGAAGGTACGTCAGGATACCTGATTTTAGCTCGCGTTTTTACAGAATATCCTTTGATGTTAGTGAGGCAGAAGTAGCAGGTCAGTATTGTGATCCTTTTGTTCACGCCAAACCATTGGGATGCCGAATGCCATGCCCGATGGCCGTTTGCCACGCATCATTCATTCAAGTGGTTCACACAGGGGTTGCATGCTACGTGAGGGGCCCCTTTTTATCTTGATCACCTATACGGCCCCTTGAAGTAATGCAGATAAGCTGCTTTTAAAATTCTTTTTAAGAGGTTTCTTCAGACTAACAGGGGGAAAAATTCCACATATGTAACAAAAACTGTCCGATGCATTCACACAGTTACGGGGCTCCATCACAGCCCGGTACAAGGTACTATATACGGTAAACCAACTAAAATTAGGACTCCACTAAATCAAACGCATCATATCTGCAAGAAAAAAAAAAATGTTTAAGCATATGTCAAAAGCTGTACGATCAGTAGATAAAAATGTACTACACAGCTGCTAACCCCTCGCCAATACGCACGACGCACACCCTCCCCTGCCCCACTTTCACAAACCACACTGACTACAAAACACTGCACTGCCCTAAATAGGTTGAGGAAAGAAAAGATTAAGAGTTTAAAATTAAAACATTGGTGAAAACCTATTGCTGCTGATTTACCCATATTTTTTCATGAATTGCGTCTGGTTCTCAAAAACTGGACGTGATAGAGTTAATTGAACATCAGATTAGAGTTCAGCAGGGTCAATTTACCTATAATCAGCTCATTTAGGTCCAGAACCATATCTTCGATTTTTTTTTGTCGACCAGTGATAATAGAAAGAGAGTGGGTGATAGGACAGAACCCTGGGGAGCACCACTATTGATAGATTTAGGAGAAGAACAATGTCCGTCTACAGTAGCTGCAATAGAATGGGTTTGAAAGGAAACTTTAAAATGAAGGTATGAGAGAAGGATAGAAACCGAATGAGGGTAGTTTGGAAATTAAAGATTTGTGCCAGAATGTATCAAAGCTTTTGATATGGGCAAGGCCAACAGCAAAAGTTTCACCAAAATCCCTAAAGGAGGATGACCAAGATTCAATTTGGAAAGCTAGAAGATCGCTAGTAGATCGCCTTTACGGAAACCGTACTGACGATCAGATAGAAGATTGTGAGCAGATAGATGTTTAAGAATCTTTTTATTAATTATAGATTTAAAAAACTTTAGAAAGGCAGGAAAATCCAAGCTATAAGACGGTAGTTTGAATATTATAATATATATATATATATATATATATATAATAATAATATAATATATATTATATATATATATATATATATATATTTTAATATAAAATATATATATATAATATATAATAATATAATTATGAGGCACGGATGGGGGTGGATTGTTTGTTTCATTTTCTTAACTGACAAACCTGGATTTTGTCAACACAGCCAGACGGGGTAGCGGGGCAATACAAAAATAGGTAAAGATACATAAGACAGTCAAACAAGTCCCAAAAAAAGGAGGAGATGAGGAGATCACAGCCAATCATGATGGAGGGAGGAGAGGAGGAACAAGAAGTGTGCCGATCATATGTAGGGAGGTGAGAAAAAGGTGCGTGGCGGAGCAAGCCCGGGCCCTGCTTGACATCGCCACGCTTGGGAAAAATGGCTGAAATCCGGCCTCAGGTCAAGAGGAGGAAAGCAGAATGGAGATGCTCACATAGCTATGTTTGTCGGGAAGATGAAAGACATGATATTGAGATAACGTGAGAGAGATAGCCGACAGACAGATGAGATGTGAGAGAATACATTGGTACATAAGTCGTTGTAGTTGTAGAATTAGTATACGTAGCAGTATTAGTAACAGCAATTTTAGTTGTTGTAATATCAAGGGAAACAGTAATGGTATATATATATGGACTATGGTAATGTTAAGGACAGTTGTATCAGTAGTATAGTACTAGTATATATATGTAATAAATATTGACGGTTACAATAATGATAATAAGAGTGATAACAATGATTTGTTGCGTCATCTCCACTTTTTTTTCTACTTCTGGGGCAGCTCATCCCCGGCATTTGGGCGTACTGCGGTGCCCTCTCGCTTCCGCCCTTCTTCGGCTGGAGCTCCTACGTTCCTGAAGGTGAGTAGCCCCTTTAAAGGCATCCTACAACTTCACAACACATAGTGTAATTTATCAAGTCATGGTTCGTGTGTTTTGGAGCTGAAGTACCTCTTGAGATGCAATGAAAATAATAATTGTAGTTTCATTAAGCCCTTTGAGATTTAGCACCTGAGCACCCATTGAAGTGTAGAAAAGAAGGATATGACGCCAGGAACCCAGCCAGGACACTCATGATCAATGGACGCGTGGGCATCTCCAATATACCAACAGAAGAAGACGTACAAGTAAATGATTGCTATGCATGCAATTTGGAACTTACAGTAGTTTATTGTCTTATTAGTAGGGTCTAGAACAGAGGTCGGCAACCTTTTCAGTGCGAGGGCCAGAGAAAGCTTCTAGGAGTAGCCTGCGGGCCGGAGTGCCAAAGAGAACCCAAAAGTGATAGTGTACAAAAAATTTATAGAAAAGCAGGCAAACCAGTGACTAGATTACAAGAAATTTATTGAAATACATGGAAATCAGTGACTGCAGAAAACAGTTTGTGACAATATACAAACATTTTGTAGAAAAGCAGGCAAACCAGTGACTAGATTACTATAAATTTATTGAAAAACATGCAAATCAGTGACTGCAGAAAACAGTTATCAAGAGACATGCAAATTAGTGGAGGTTAGTGCTGTTTGCCATGGAGAATGATTCAATGTTGATCGATTGATGAGGTACAAGAGCAGAATGTCATTGAGGTGGCGGTCACTTAGCTGGGAGCGAATGCGAGACTTTGTATATTTCATTTTTGAAAAGAGTTGTTCACAACAGTAAGTGCTGCCAAACATGGCAACGATGCGTTTTACATGCTCAATGTAATTTGGAAATTTGTTAGAAGGGAGGACGAGGTCACGGAAGAAGGACAGTGGAGAAGCGGTACTGTACTTTGCCTTCAGTTCGTCATTACACTGAAGCTCCACCAACTCCATCTGCAGGGGGGCAGGGGCTTCGTCCACAGGGAAGTCAAAGGGGGAGGTAAAACAGCTTGAAGCCCGGAGCCAGTGGCCTGACACCTGTGAAACGGGAGGCTAATTCCTCCCGCAAAGAGGTGACAACATCAACACAAGTGTTCAGGTCCACGTCATCAGGTGCACAAGCCGCAATACGAGGAAAATGCATAAACTGACCAGCAGCCAGTTGAGCCTCCCACAAGCGCAGCTTTACCTCGAAGGCGGTGATGTGCGAATACATGTCTGTGACTAGAATGTTTTTGCCTTGCAGCTTCACATTGAGGTCATTTAGGTGCGTAGTGATATCTGTGAGCAGGGCCAGACGAGCAAGCCATTGCGGGTTGGAAAAATGATCAGCACCGGGAAGGTTCTTTTGACGGAGGAAGGTGGCGATCTCCTGCTGCAGGTCGCACACGCAGGACAGCATGGCTCCATGACTCAACCAGTGGACCTCACAGAAGTAAAGCAGAACAGGTCACCATAGTGTGCGTTGACTTCGTCCGTTAGTGTCTGGAACTGGCGGTGGTTAAGGCTGCGGGAGAGGATGGAGTTGACAACCTTCACGACAAACAGACATGACATAGTAAGGTTGGCAGACTTGGAGCACAGGGACTATTGGTGGATGATGCAGTGCACCTTGTGGATGGGCTGGGTGTGTTCGGCGGCCTCACAGTGACGCACTAGCAGTGAGGCGGCACCCTTCTTCTTTCCAGTCATTGCTGGGGAACCGTCGGTCGTCACGCACACGAGACGGGAGAGGTCGAGGGAGGGTTGCTTCACACACTGAAGCACGGCGTCGAAGATGTCTTGCCCAGTGGTGGTACCGTGCAATGGAACAAGCTGGAGAAACTCCTCATAAACCTGAAGGGCAGCAGTGACTCCACGAATAAAAATCGCCAGCTGGGCTGTGTCCTTCATGTCTGTGCTCTCATCAAGAGCGAGAGAGAAGGCATTGAAATTTGAGCAACAGGTCTTAGCAAGTCGTTCACCTGTCTGACATTTCCTCAATGCGAAGACCAACAATGCGGGATGTAAGGCTCACACTTTCAAAGGCAGAAGGCTTTTCAGGACAAAGGGAATCTATCACAGCCATGATGCACTCCTTGATAAAGTCCCCGTTTGTGAATGGATTCATCCGGCGAGTAAGGAGGCGGGAAACCTCATAGCTGGCGCGCGTCACTTTGTCAGCCTCAGTAGTCTGCTTACGGAAGAGTTAAGTGCTTTTCTGGCAGGTTGCCTGGCAGTTTGACAATGGCCTCCTTCCTCTCGGCAGCAGACATCGATGCAGAGCTCGATGCTTGGTGCTGTGTCTCCAGTGGCGGCGCATATTATACTCTTTGAGGACCAACCAAGTCTTCAAGCAAATGAGGCACTGGCCTGTCCAAAGCGTTCCAGTGAAAAAGTACTTCTCTCACTCAGGGTTGAAGGCCCGACACTCGAGCTTCACTTTTTCCCCTTCTTAACAATTGCAGACATGATGATTGGCTAAAAGAAAAACAAAAAAAAAATAAACACAAAGTGCGAAATAATGATCCACACATGTTAGACACGAATACATGCAAGACTTTTACATAGTAAAAAAAAATGCATACAATAATTAAAATTACGATACAGACGTCCACACAGTATTTTGTGACAAACATAGTGTTAAAGCCCCTGCGTTGGGCGTGGGTGTGCGTGTGTTTGAATGGGCGTGTTTGATTGTGCGCGCATGTGTTTGAGTAAGGCTCAGTAAGCCATTGTCTGATTTGGGGCGGGCGGGCGGGACAAGACCTACCAATACGAGTAACTACTGAGCGTGAATGTGGTTGTGAGCTTGGGGGCTGGGTGAAGTGGGTGAATGAAGAGAGAGAGAGAGAGAAGTAGCAGCACCCAAATGCACTTTATATTATCCACATTCCCTAATGATAAAAGTACATTTCAGACTAAGAAAGTTTGATGCATACCTCTTCTTAGTACGAAAACTCCTTCGGGGGACTGGCCGCTGGCGTGACCGTTGGTGGTGAGGGAAGACTGCTCATGGGACGTCACGTGTAATGGCAAAGTTGCCAGATGCACGATAGTGGCCAGTCCCACGTCGGGCCTCTCGACATGATCGCGTGTTGCCATGTATTCATTTTCTCCCTGGCGATTTTCCGTGGTGCTTTTGTGGTAAAAATCTTAGTCATGCAAATTTGCCCCGCGCTACCCGCCGCGATCACGTCGAGAGGTGCCGACTTACTCATTTAGTTGGCTAGGCTGTTGCGGGCCGGATTGTTATATAAATATCAAGCAGGGTGACGGGCCATGAGTTCGGACTCTGCGGGCCGGATCTGGCTCGCGGGCCGGAGGTTGCCGACCCCTGGTCTAGAACCTCAATTCCGTGACTATTCTCTGGCTAAGATGTGTTGACAATTGATTATAGACTTCTTTGGACCTGTTTTTAAAAAAATTAGCCACCCGATCCCTCCCAAAAATCCCGGCATTTTTTTCCAGCGGGCCAAATCCATGAAAAACCTCATGAAAAATTAACGTTTGAACCGGAACACCTAGATGCATGTATGAATACACTTTTCTGGGTAAATTGACCGTGAGGATTCCGATTCTGACATCAGTTTGCTGTTTTTACATCATTTTGACCCAAAAATTCAAGATGGCTACAATCCGGTGGAGCAAAAAACTAAATTTTTGAAAAGGATTGGAAGATAGGGGGTTTGGGTATGCCACTCATGCATTTATACAGTTGTAAAATATGTGATAAAAGTAATGAAAGAAATTATTGTACACTGGAAATTGTATTTTTGGCAATTAAATGACACCATAACAAAACTAAACCACATAAAAAGTCACCATTTGTCTTTTCGTGTTATGCTGCACATTATTATGACATTGAGACACATAATCAGTCCGAATCAGAGCATTCTGAATCATCATCTTCCGATGAGTCCCCCTTCCTCCCTTGTACATCATCGTCTTTCCCATCATCATAGTCACTCTCATCTTCCTCACTTGCTTCAGCTGGGCTTGGTGCAGGTAGATGCTGATACGGATGCCTATGTCGCAGCAGCATTCATCTCACAGCAGTTGCCTGGCATGCTTTGTATCAAGAGAAAGAAGGAGACAATCATCTGCAGTGACCTGGTGACAGATGAGATGGCCAGCTGTTTGTGCAGCTGCACTGTATGACAGGATGCGATGCCAACTCAAGCTTTTATGGCAAGGGTAAGAAGTCGGGGTATGACCAGGTAATGAAGAGCCCTGTGGCACAACGACAGCTCTCACGGTGCGGAGATAGCCTTGACCTTGATGAAGAGGTGGTAGAGGATCTCTTCGAGTTCACACGACATGACATCTACGGCGACCACAAGAGTAAGACTATGGCTGAGGCCCGCGCCAAAAAGTGGAAGAGCATGAAGAACAAGTCATTCTTACGTCTCCCTCCAGATGCAGATAGCCTACGCCAACACTGCCTTCGTGCAAACTACTTGGCATATTTTGTGCGGCATCCCTCCTTGAAACACCACTCCTCACCAATCGGACATGGCTGGGAACTGGTGGATGGTCGCTGTCGTCCTGTCCGCCACACTCAACTTGCTCTTCTAAAGCATCTACCTGCACCAAGCCCAGCTGAAGCAAGTGAGGAAGATGGGAGTGACTATGATGATGGGAAAGACGATGATGTACAATGGAGGAAGGGGGACTTATCGGAAGATGATGATTCAGAATGCTCTGATTAGGACTGATCATGTGTCTCAATGTCATAATAATGTGCAACATAACACGAAAAGACAAATGGTAGCTTTTTATGTGATTTAGTTTTATTATGGTGTCATTTAATTGCCAAAAATACAATTTTCAGTGTACAATAATTTCTTTCATTACTTATATCACATATCTTACAACTGTATAAATGCATGAGTGGCATACCCAGACCCCCTATCTTCCAATCCTTTCCAAAAATTTAGTTATTTGCTCCACCGAATTGTGGCCATCTTGGATTTTTGAGTCAAAATGATGTAAAAACAGCAAACTGATGTCAGAATTGGAATCCTCATGGTCAATTTACCCAGAAAAGTGTATACATACTGAATCTAGGTGCCCCGGGTTCATAAGAAATTTTTTTTCATTAGGCCATCTTGGTTTGGGCCCTTTGGGAAAAAAAGGGGGGGGGGGGGGGTTTTTTGGGGGAGGGCCGGGGGGAAAAATTTTTTTTATAAAGGCCCCAAAAGAATTCAAAATAAATTGCCCAAAACCCAATAAGAAATTTGGTCAGGGAATTGAGGTTCTAGACTACTATATGCACAAACCCTAAAAGTTCAATATGGGCCTTTTTAAATATTGGTTTAATTTGTGTTCAAATTAAAAAAAATTTTTTAAAAGGTTTATGGCACGAGGGTTTTCCTTAAAAAACCACAAAGGGTGAAATCTTATCCCTAGGGGAGAACACTTTGCTAGGGGCTTTGTCCCCCCCCTCGATTTTTCATGTCCTTTTTCCCCATGCTTGAAACACTCTTTTTATGTTTCTTTCAAGGACTACACCATTATTCATGCGGGTACTTGTCACTGCGGCAATATTGGTGCATAAATTCACAGATGTTGCAATTTCTCCCTAGGGCCTCCTGACTGTTGTTCTCCCCACTTTTCCCGACAGGAACAACTCCCCAAAAGCCTGGCTCCTATCCGAAACCAAAGCGTCGGGAACCAAGGGTCCCCCCCTCCTCCGGGGCTTACACCTTGTCCCTTTGGCGTTGGCCCTCCCCCCAAGGACCTCCCACTCTCCCCATCACAAACTCCGTCTTTTTCTCCATCCCCCACCAGCGGGCCATCACACTCCTCCTCCTCTCCTATCCCTACATTTTTTTCCCCCCCCCCTTTAGCGAACGGGGGCCCTTCAAGGTTTCTTTCCTCCTGCTGCTTGCGGTTTAATTCAGTCAAACCCGATTGACATCAACCCCCTTGGAAAAACAACGAGGTAGGGGGTAAAGTAGAACCCGGGCCCACCGGGCCCAGAAAAATCGCCGCCATTCCTGTGCTCCCTCGGTGCCCTTGCCGGGGAAACAACTCTTCCTCCTCCAAACGAGCCCCTTTAGTGTCGGTTTTTTCGGGTTTGGTGACCCTGTAGGCATCAGTCGGCCCCGCATCCTGCCCCGGGGCAAAAGGTTTGTTTTAAATTTTTCGCCTCTGGTGCCCTCAGCGGGGTTTGGTGCGCGTCAGACTTAAAAACCGACGCCCTCACTCTCCCCACCCTCTGCGTAGCCCCCATCTTTCCCCCGGGTTTTTCCTCCGGTAGCCCTGTTTTTTCCTAACAGTGGGGCCCCGGGAAATCCTGCCTGGCAAGGGCTGCCAACCCCGCCTCCGGTAAACCTCAGCATGGTGGGCTTTTAAAACTTAAAAACCGACGCCCTCCTCTCCCCCACCCTCTGCAAAAAAGCACCCCATCCTTCCTCGGGTTCCCCCGGGTAGCCCTGTTTTTCTACAGTCGGCCCCCGGTTCCTAACCAGGCGAAAGGGCTGGGGGTCGGGCCCCGCCTCCGGTGAAACTCACGGGGTGGTCCCGCTTTCAGCCTTAAACACTGACGCCCTAAAACTCTCCCCACCCTCTGCAGTCCCCCCCTTCCCTTTCCTAAAAGCTCCTCCGGGGGCCCCTGTTTTTTTCCTACAGCCCGGCCCCAAGAACCTGAGAGGACGGTAAACTAGGTTACCCCCACCTCTGGTTTAGCCTATCCCGAAAGGGGGGCGACCCGTCCCCCCTCCTACCGGCGTTTCTGTCTCAAACCCCCCTTTGGGCGGACCCCCCTTCTCTCCGATTTTCCTTCTCGGGTGACCCTGAAGTACTACGGTTGGTCCCCGGGAACCCTGAAAAAACCGGCCCCGTCCTTATCCACACCCTTTCCCCTTGCCATGGCCCTTTCGTGACAAAAATAAAAACGGGGGTGGGGCTTCCACACCCCGAAACCCTTTCTCCACACCATCCGGGGCCCTCAAAGTCCCCTTTCTGGGCCCCCACGACAGGGGGGGCGTGGGTTTGAGGGAAACCCCCCCCCCTAGCTCCCCCAAGTCTTTCCCCCGGGGGGAAATCCAACCCCGTCCACTGGCAGAACATCCACGACAGCCACGTGAGCGGGCCGCGCCCAAAAATTAGGAAAACCCAGTTTCCAAAAGGGCACACACTTATAGTACCCCCGCCCGAGTTCATCCCCCGAAAAGGGGCACGTAACACCCTTTTCTAAACGTCTCTTTGGGTCACATTCCTCACACTGACTGTTTGAAACCCGTGTCTCAAAAACCCCCCGTGACTGAAAACGGGAAACCCCTAAATCTTTAAACCGTGCCTTGACACGTGAAGGGTTTTACACCAGCCCCGGGGGCGATTTCCCGGGAGAAGCTTTCGGGGGGCGCTTTTAACCGAGAAGACACGTCATTTGGCCTCAAACCGGGTTGGGTGCCTTCCGCAAACCCCCCAAAGGGTGAAAACCTGAGGCCACACGCCACCCTTGTCCCCTAAAACCCTCTCCCCCCCCCCGGGCCCTTGCCCCAAACCCAATCAGGCCACTGGTTTGGGCCCAAAACTAGTTGCCTTCCACTTAGAACTTTAATCTTGATGTGACTTATCTGCTTACAATAAAAGCAGGTTACCTTAACTAGATAAAGGACTCCAAAGCTTCTCTAGCCCTTTAACCTTTCCTTGTACTGCAGGCGGTCTTATTTCCCAGAGGTTTGCTCATCCAACACTCGCCCCCCAAAGGAAAGGGAGTAGTACAACCCACCTTGGGTACCGACCCTGTAAGCAAGCTCTTCATGGGGCCCACGTTTGCCGCCCCCTTAAAAAACATTTAAAAGGGCGTTTCTCCAAAATTTTGGGCCCTATGTCCTTGTCAGTTTTGGGGAAAGTGCTCCATGAGGATTAATCCTTGAGTCCCTTTGAAGGAGTCCACATCCTCACTCATTAGCCACTTGCCAAGATTCCCCCCCCCAGATTCCCCAACCCCAAAGGGCCCCGTAGGTGTCTGCCGGGCCCCTTTTCCGGGAAAACCTCTGAACTGCAGCCTGGGGTTTCTTCTGGCCGAATTTCGTACCCTTGGGTGGGGTGTCTTAAATTCATCATAAATTCTCCGGTCATCCACTCCTGCGTCAATACGGGCCCCCAGGGGTTTTTCCCCCCCAAAACTTAGCTACCAGTCCACCCACCAACCCTTCCCGAGGCCAATGAAACTCTCGAGGGCCCTTTTTTTCAAACCTCCTAAACCCCTCTGTCACCTTTGCCTCCCTCAAAAACTGGAAATATTTTAGATTTTAGCGAGCCCCCCTCTCGGCAGTGTCTTCCCCGCGTCGGGACCTTAGGGGACCTCCCAGTGGGGGCAGTTTAAAGCCAAACGGACTTTTTCCCCCCCCATACTGCCCCCATTCCCCTCCGCACCTCGACTTTCCACTGCCTTTTCCGCTTTTTTTCCCCTGCCTCCAACTTCCTCAAATTTCCCGCTTTAACCCGACCTTTCCCTCGACAACCCTCCCTGGTATAAAAGGCGTGGAGTGGGAAACATACCGGGGTTGTCACCACGGGCCCCCCAGACGAGGGAGCGGACTGTGGGGTGGGACGGGGGGTTTAAAGACACGTGGGTCGGGAACCCTTGGTCGGGAACCATTTGCGTGGGAACCCAAAAGGAACGGGATAGTGGACTAGGCTGTGCTCCAAATGACGTACAAAAGACAACACAAAACCCAAAGCAAACGTATTACCTTTAAAAACAGTGTTAACCCTAGCACACACTTTTAAGTACCTGGGGAAGATTTGCCCTGTTACGACTGGCCCGGGCCTCAAACGCAACCGACTATTTACTAACGTGAACCGATAGGGGAAACCCTCCCGCTTTTTTTATCCAGAAAAGAGAGGGGCCCCTAAAACCCCCCTTCTACTCTCCTGCTCAAATACAAACGTATACCCGATTAAAAGCCAACTACTGACAAAGGGCCCCCCTGTATCACTAAACAAAAAAGGTGAAAAAGCACCCCTGGGTTTTCACCTCCACTCTAAGTGATACTTGAAGAAATATGCCCCACTAACGCTTCAAAAAGCTCCGCGATTGGGGGTTTTGGGCGTTAAACAATGGTGATGGAAAGTTTCCCCCCTGTTAGTAATTAAATGGCGTGGGAAACCCCCCACCTTTCTCATCCCACTTTTCCCAAAGGGCGGGAAACTGGTATTTGTGGGGGTTTAACTGGGCCCCGCAGAACAAAGGTTAATTAAATGAAAAGGCATGTGGGGGTGGTCCCGTGTCTCCTGTGCTACCAAAACCCCCAAAACAAAGGTTAAAAAAATTCGTTTCCCGCCTTTTCCCTCCCTTTAAAACCCAAAATTAAACACTGCTCAGCCCCCAAAACCCCACCCCCAAAAGGTGGAACCCCCCGTGTTTTCAATCCCACCCAAGAAATACTTTCCAAATTCAGACACCCTCTAGCTTTTTCACGGGCTTTAATGAAAGCAGGGCAAACTTCCTACACAAAAACTCAAAAACTACCAAAAAGCAGCAACCAAACCCAAGGGGTGGAAAGGCCCGGGGTGTGGAGCAGAGCGGCACGGGGTATTCGCTATCAAAGGGCCCGAAATTCTACTAACCTCGGGGGGCCGCTCTGCCACGCGGGGCTGAGGGCCCACCAGGGGCGGTGGGGGGGGGGCACCCTTTCCCCCTCTTCTCTCTCCTCTTCCTCACTTTACCCCAGGACCACACCACCAGGACCCCCGGGAGGTTTTTTTTTTTACAATATATATATATAAAATTTATATATATATATATTTTTAAAATATATTAAAAATTTTGGTTTTTTTTATTATATATATATATATATATATATATATATATATATATATATATTATATATCTATATATATTATATATATATATATATATATATATATTAATATCATATATATATATATATATATATTATTATATATATATATATATATATATATATATATATAATATATATATATATTATTTGATGGACCGAATATTCGCATGCGTATTTGCAATTGCGAATATTCGCATGTTTTTTTCAATATTCGCATTCGCATTCGCACTCCCACTCGTAGTTGTTTGCGAATTTGCGAATATTTTGCCCAAATCAATAAACTTACAAAATACTAAGAAAAAAAACCTGTGAACATAATATTACACAAGCAAATTATAAATAAATTAATAATTCAGCCGAGCGTTAGTTAAAATAATGGAGTGAGGAGGAGTATTGGTAGCCAAAGCCATAGTCCCTCGGACACTACCTCCAACATCTACTCTTCAACAGAGTGGCAGCCGCTACTCTCAAGGTCACTGTGACTGAACTCAACTCATTGCCTCGTGCGCTATATACTCCATGTACTATACTATAATACTGCAGTAAGCATATACGCGCTCTTCTCTGTCACCCACGAGCACAATCAACTTTCTTGAAAGAGAACAGAATTGCAGTATTGGCGTTCAGTCACATCAGTGTCAATCAATTATTGGGGGCATACGCCGGGGGGCGCGTCGCCTCGCCCACCCTACGATGCTACTCCCGGGGGTCACCACGCGCGAGTCCCCATGCAGGCTCCTTTCCCATACCAGGCAACTATCGACAAGAAACATCAACTTGCCCCAGCCACGAGCCTTGCGGGCGCCCCCTTGGCCTCCTCCACGCCGGATTGTCTCTTACAGATACAACCCGATGGGAAGGATCGGTTTCAGATTGGCGTGCCGCATGCCCATATAGCCGAAGTTGGCGTTGACGGACTATGCAGGTAATAGGCCTCGATTCAGTCTCACGGTGCAATCGCTGGTTTGAAACATAATCATCGCAGCGATACCCCATGATTCTTCGAAGATACCTATTACCAAAGGCATCGATTCGTCTCTTCAAGTCACTATTTAGTGTTCATGTCTCACAACCATAGAGTAAGACAGAGATCACAAGCAACTTGAAGATCCGGATCTTTGTCCTCCTGCACAGGTACCGACAACGCCAAATACTCGTGTTGAGCGAGCCATAACCCGCGGGCTATGCAAATTCGACGTAAGACTTCTTGACGTGACCCGCCGTCATTATGGATTGCGCTACCAAGGCATGTAAAACTTTCCAAGATCGCAATGTCTTCGCCGCACGCATGGAACAGACTGTACTGTTTCATTTACTAAGCCTCCAAACACTTGAACCTTGGTCTTAATTAAGCCAGGAGACCTCAAGTCCCAAAGGCTTTGTCCTCCTCGTGCAGCGCCTCGAGAGCCATCACCAGGACCTCCAGCGATTCAGCAAAGATTACTGCATCATCGGTAAAAACAAGATCAGTGATCTTGGTGTTGCCGAGGGATGCTCCACAATCACTTTGATCTACAACTTTGTCCAATACCCAGTCCATACAAGTGTTGAAAAGTGATGGGGCAGGGACGCACCCTTGCCTCACTCCTGTATTCACAGGGAAGAAGCTGATACACCTCTCCCACACTTCACAGATCTCTCAGTCCCAGAATACAGACCAGTCCATCAAACCATAGTCCTTGCAGGAATCCCGCGAAGTCGCAGAAGATCCCAGAGTGACTCACGATGCACTGAGTCAAACGCCTTCTTGAGATCAACATAGGCTGCAAGCATCCCTGTCGAAACTCACGTCAGCGTTCCACCAGGACACGAAGCGCTAGGATACGGTCCGTTGTTGACTTACCGGCTTTTTCTTCCATCTTCGAGTGGCCAAAAAACCCCACATACTATTCTATCAAACCTATCTTCGACTTCGACTGCAAGTGCGGCAAGGGCACCAAGGGGCAGCATGAGCCATCACAGAAAATTATCACATGTTTAACTTTAAAAAAAAACAGCCTGCACCACCACGGCCGAGGGCCAACCATCACATCACTCCAGAATGTTCAGGACCATTGACCTGAACCCTCAAGGAAAGAAACTAAGGAAGGAAGATAATAGCCTACAGAGCTATAGACTCAAATATATCTTTCTGCAACCGTCGAACGGCCTAAGAACACCCACATGCTACCCATTAACTCTAACTTCGTTTGCGAGTGCATCGTTAGACATAGGGGGGTAGCAAGAACCTCTAATCACATGCGTTACTATATAAATCATGCCTGTGCACCACGAAGAGCGAAGAATAACCATCATAGTCCTCGAGTGAATTTCCAGGGCCTACAATCCGAGCCTGGAGGTCACTGCCTACAGGCGCTATAGGCAAGAATGTAAAAGAGAGAGAGAGAGAGAGAGAGAAGAGAGAGAGAGAAGAGAGAGAGAGAGAGAGAGAGAGATGAGAGAGAGAGAGAGAGAGAGAGAGAGAGAGGAGAGAGAGAGAGAGAGAGAGAGAGGGGGAATAAAAAAAATAAAAAAAAAAAAAAAAATAAAAAAAATTTTAATATATAAATTATATATATAAATATATTTTATATATAAAATATATATAAAATATATATTATTATATAATATAAAATTATTATATATTTTATATTATATATTTTATATATAATATTAAAATTTTAATTATTATATATATATTTTTAAATATATTATATAAAATAAATATATAGTTTAAATATATATAATTATAATAAAATATATTATATATATTATATATTTATATATTATAATATATATTATATATTATAATATATAATAAATTTATAAAAATTATATTAAATTTTATTATTTAAATATATATATATATATATATTAATATAAAATATATATTTATAAAATATTATTATATATATATTTTTATATATATTATTATATATATTATATATAAAATTATAATTATATTAATAAAAAATTTTATATATATTATATATTAAAAAATTTTATAATTTATATATATATATATATAATATATATAATATATTTAATATATTTATTATATATATATATATATTATTTATTATATTATAATATATATATTATTAATATTATTTATATATATATATATATATAAAATATATTATATATATATCTATAAATAAAATTATATAATAATTTTAAAATTATATTATATATATATATATAATATTATATAATAATATATATTTATTATAATACAGAAAAACCCTCTCCAAGCGAACAAATTTGGGGGGGAGACCCGGGTCAAATTTAGCCGAAAGTCCAAATTATGATAGGTTCCCTTTGCCTTCCACACAAAAAGAACTCACAAAAACATGCAAAAACGACATATTTTTACCGGTCAATTTTCCCCCAAAAAATAAAGGGTAGTAAAAAAAGGGCAAAAGAA
>JACEEZ010007849.1:0-31707 GCA_016584305.1 Chionoecetes opilio | reverse complement strand
GGAAGAAACTGCAGTTCAGTTTAATGACCCCGGTTAGGGGGGGGTGGAAAAAGACTTGGGGTTTCTAACGTGGTTTTTGTGTGTGATTTTTTGAGTGTTGTGTGTGTGTTGTGTGTGTGTGTGTGTGTGTGTGTGTGTGTGTGTGTGTGTGTGTGTGTGTGTGTGTGTGTGTGTGCGTGTATGTGTGTGTGTGTGTGTGTGTGTGTGTGTGTGTGTGTGTGTGTGTGTGTGTTGTGTAGTGTGTGTGTGTGTGTGTGTTTGAAAAGATGTGTGATGGAAAAAACCTACAGATAGAATATAATACAACAACGCGAGCTATGGGTTGTTGCTGTACTATTTGTGGGTTTTATATGCAAGAGACAAACACCATTGATAAATAAAATCGAAACCTCAAATCTAAGGGAAAAAAAAAATGATCATAGGTAAAAATGAAAATTCAGGTATTAACATCACATCTGCCACGTACGATATACTACACTCCTTACTTCCATTCCTCGATATTCACCACACCAACACACACACACACAAACACACACACACACACAACACACACTCACATACACACACACACAAACACACAAACACACACACACACACACACACACAAACACACAAACACACACACACACACACACACACACACAACACACAACACACACACACGAAAAAGACAAAAAGAACGTAACCCAGATCAACGCAGACCTCCATTTAAACCACCATACAGACATTCACGTACACACACATTCATAGCAGTTCAGAAGAAAAAAAACTTAGCAGGGAAAAAAAACTTGAAAAAACTTTATATTCCCCACACATGTACACACAAACACACACACACACAAAGCTTAACCAACATAACTCCGGCGCTGCCACTCAACTCCACATCAAACGCAGACCTCCATCGAACCCACCATACAAACACTCACATACACAAACATACATAGCAGCTCAGAAAAGAGAGAATTTAAAGGAAAAAAAAACATGAAAAAACTTAACTTTGGCCACAACAAAAAAATATAGCAATCTTCAATACTTCACAAACGATGTTCCTCGATGCACGTGAAGCAAAGAGCTCGGTGTGAGGATAAGGTTTCTTTGGCGTTGTTCCACTATAGGTCGGCAACTGCGGCCAATAATGAGGATCAGTAACACTAAAACAAATAGGAAGTGGACATAAAAATAATTGTTTTCTCTGTCCGACCTTCCGATCGCATCATTTCCAAAACAACAGCAACTGTTTCATCAATACAATGCTCGTTTTACCGTGAATTCAACCTAACATCTAATTACACACACACACACACACACACGCCACGCCCCCCCCCCTAACACACCACACATACACACCCACACACACACCCCCACTTCCCCACACACCACACACTACACACACACACACACACACACACCCACCCACCCACCCACCCACCCACCCAACCACACACCCACCCACCCACCCACCCACCCACCCACACACCCACCACACCACCCACACACCCACACACCCACACACACACACATCCCACCCCCCACAAACCCACCCACCCACCCACCCAACCCACCACACACACACACCCACACACCCACACAGAACACACCCCACACACCCACACACCCACACACCACACACACACACACACACACCCACAACACACAGAGGCGGTTCATCTGGCTTCTAAAAGACTTCCAATTAACGCGTCGTGAGGCACACCACTGGGTGTCGCGCGGCCACTAAAACAGGTAACCCTCGGACAAATCAGAGAAAAGGATCAAAGTCCCACTGACCAAGGCAGTAGCGTGATTACGTAGCCTCGACTAATGACACCATGAAGTGTCCCAATTTGTTATTACTCACTCGACGCATCCCGGAAAAATGTTGTACCGACTTCTTAGGCAACAAAAAAAAAAAAGTAATAATCCACAAAAAAATATATATTTTATCATAAGAAGGATTAGATTTTAGTATAAATTATCAGAAGTTATTCAGAATTGTATCGTTTTCTCTCTAGGAGTGTCGTTTATGATATAGAAATGGAAACGCCAAGCCATAGCTTGTAATCATTAAGCTTACTGAACTCCCGTGTCCTCTTTGAACTATAACATGAAAACAGTTGATCATTTTAACGGAATAAATTCGCGAGAATAAAAGCAGCATTTCCTTCTCTCTGGCAACACAAAAATAAAACAATTCAAAAGAAATGCAAGATTGAAAAAAAAGCCATCACAAAATTAAACGCCAAAAATTAGCATAACCAAGATCGATGCGAAATGCCATGGTAAACTATACTAATGTATTGATACTAATAATACTAAATAATTTTGATAATTATGATAATCTAATATGTTTATACTAATTTAATTTGATACTAATACTGTGCTACTAAGAATTGAAAATATACCAATGGATCTCTGCAACGTACAACTAAGAAAATAGAAAAAAGAATGAGAGTTGAATAAAAACATAACACAGAATTAAACCTCAGAGCAAAAGCTATCGAATCGACGCCAAAAAATGCTATGGATTGGATTTACCACACGTAGCATCCGGGACTATATACTCGTCTGAAAGCTTCTTCCTTTCATCAAAAAATGGCTGTATTACAGATGCGAATGAGTGTGAGTGTACTTGAAGGTACCAACGACCGTAATGGTTTCGAGTACGTAACTGCATGGAAACAGGACTGAACCCGGGTTCTGTTTGGCAAGTATGTAACACCTATCACAAAAAGGGAGGAGTATGTACATACGCTACCTTATTCTGGTATTACAGCATCACCCCTCGTCCGTTTCTGCACGTGTGTGGGTGCCGTCAAGGCCACAAAAGTGGCTGGCATGTTATATACAGTACGGACATTCACACCACCATAGCAATCATTACCTATATACATTAGTGAGGGCGCAGAGTGGTTCGCAGCTCTATAAACCATGCATGACCTGAATAAAACAACTTGCATCGTGATCAGATAAACCCCTCAGGAACCGTGTGTCTGCTTTGCCTTATGTCCTGTGTGTTCGGGACGCGCGGCGGTATAGATCGGGGCGTCGGGCGCGGGGTGAGTGACGGGGAGTGGCCGGCCGTAAACAAACCAGGTTAGAATGGCACCACCGCGACGCTGCTTGTTGCCCTGTCCATTTCAGGGAGATGAATAACTACCACTTCGATGCCGCCGCAGTCCTTGCCCTGTTTTGAGGGAGCCTTTCGGTGCTTTATGTGTTTACAAGAAGGGAGTGTGTCGGAACAGGTGGGTAGAGACGCAAGGGAAGCCACAGGGGGACAGTGTAAATCGCCACCTGGCACAGTTTGGTATTGCCTGAGGGTCCTTAACGTGCTGTTTCAGGTTTGCCTCAGAGCGAGAACCACAGGAGGAAGCAGCGCAGGCGGCGAGGAGGGAAAGCCTTGCGTGCGTCCTCCTAGTAGTGTGGCGAGAAAAATTCAAGTCATGATGTTGTTTAAACTTGAGCTTCGCCGGAAGGAGGAAAACCCAGTGCGAGGATCACCAGCTGCGGCGAGACGGCATGATGCGACGGCGTTTTAGTGTACGTCGGGGAAGCTGAAAGTTCGCTGTGGTGAGTGAGGGTGCGGGGATTCCTGGTCTTACGCTGGGCAATATTATAGATGTGTTGGTGGAGTGTAATTCTAACCATTTCTTTTACTCATTCTTGCCCTCTTCTCTCTCTTGCTCTTTCTCTTTCCTTTCTCTTTCTCTTTCTTTTCTCTTTCTCTTCACTTCACTTTCACTTTCTCTTTCTCTTTCTCTTTCTCTTTCTCTTTCTCTTTCTCTTTTCTCTCTCTCTATCTCTCCTCTCTCTCTCTCTCTCTCCTCCCTCTCTCTCTCTCTCTCTCTCTCTCTCTCTAAGTCCTTAAAGTGTCGTGTAATGGGAGTCAGAGCGGCGCGTTGTAATATTACGTCCATATTGGATGATACAGTGCAGTCAATAACAACAATTTCCAATCCCAATCCATGTCTGTTTAAAGGTGCGCGATACTAACTCTGTAGAGGAGGGGGGGTAACTGTGCTGTGTAGGGGACTGTAGTGTGGTAGGGGGAGGGAGGACGTAGTGTGTAGGGGAAGGGGGGACTGTAGTGTGTAGGGGAAGGGGGGACTGGATGTAGTGTGTAGCGGAGGGAGGACTGTGTGTGTAGGGGAAGGAGATGTAGTGAGGTAAGGGGAGGGATGACTGTAGTATGTAGGGGAAGGGGGCTGTAGTGTGTAGGGGGAGGGAGGACTGTAATGTGTAGGGGGAGGGGGACGTAGTGTGTAGGGGGAGGAGGACTGTAGTGTGAGAGAAGGGGGACTGTAGTGTGTAGGAAGGGGGACTGTAGTGTGTAGGGCGAAGGGGAATGTAGTGTGTAGGGGGAGGGAGGGACTGTAGTGTGTAGGGGAAAGGGTAATCGTAGTGTGTAGGAAAAAGGGGGACTCTAGGTGTGTAGGAAGGGGGACTGTAGTGTGTAAGAGGAAGGGAGGGACTGTAGTGTGTAGGGGGAGGGAGGACTGTAGGTGTGTAGGGGAAAGGCACGTATTGGTAGGGAAAAGGGGACTGTAGTGTGTAGGGGAAGGGGACTGAGTGTGTAGAGGAAGGGAGGACTGTGTGTGTAGGGCAGGGAGGACTGTAGTGTGTAGAGGAAGGGAGTATGTAGTGTGTATGGAAGGGGACTGTAGTGTGTAGGGGAAGGGGTACTGTAGTGTGATGTGGATGGGAGGACTGTAGTGTGTAGGGGACGGGGTACTGTAGTGTGTAGGTGGAGGGAGGACCTGTAGTGTGTAGGGGGAAGGGGGTACTGTAGTGTGTAGGGGAAGAGGGAATGTAGTGTGTAGGGGAAGGGGGACTGTAGTGTGTATGTGGAGGGAGGACTGTAGTGTGTAGGGGAAGGGGACTGTAATGTGTAGGGGAAGGGGGACTGTATGTGTGGGTGTAGGGGTACTACGAAAGACCTTGTAGTGTGTAGGGGAAGGGGGAATGTTGTGAGGGGAAGGGGTACTGGAGTGTGTAGGGGAAGGGGGGACTGTAATTGTGTAGGGGAGGGGGACTGTAGTGCGAGGGGTAGGGGTACCCACCCCCACCCCCCCCTCACCACTCCATCCCCTGTAGTGTGTAGGGGAAGGGGGACGTAGTGTCCAGCTATAAAGGGAAAGGGTACTTTAGGGTGTAGGGGGAAGGGTGGACTGTAGTGAGTAGGGGAGGGGGACTGTAGTATATAGGGGAAGGGGACTGTAGGTGTAGGCAAGGGGTACTGTAGTGGTGTAGGGGATAGGGGACTGTAGTGTGTAGGGGAAGGGGTACTGTAGTATGTAGGGGAAGGGAACTGTAGTGTTTAGGGGAAGGGACTGTAATTGCGTAGGGGAAGGGGGACTGTAGTGTGTAGGGAAGGGGTACTGTAGTTGCGTAGGGGGACATGTGGTGTAGGGGGAAGGGGTACTGTAGTGTGTGGTGGAAGGGAGGACTGTAAGTGTGTAGGGGAAGGGGTACTGTAGTGTGGAGGGGGAGGGGGACTGTAGGGTGTAGGGGAAGGGGGGGACTGTAGTATGTGTCGGGGAAGGGGGACTGCTAAATGTGTGTTATAGGGAAAGAAGGGACTGTAGTATGTAGGGGGAGGGAGGACTGCAGTATGTAGGGGAAGTGGTACGTTGTGTTTTGTAGGGGAAGGGGGACTGTAGTGGTGTAGGGGAAGGGGGACCTATGTAGTGGTAGTGGGGGAGGGACTGTAGTGTGTAGGGAAGGGGTACTGTTATAGTGTGCAGGGGGGGGGGGTAAGGGGGACTGTTAGTGTGTAGGGGAGGGGGTACGTAGTGTGTAGGTGGAGGGAGGACGTAGTGTGTAGGGGAAGGGGTACTGTAGTGTGTAGGGGAAGGGGGACTGTAGTGTGTAGGGGAAGGGGTACTAGTGTGTAGGCGGAGGGAGGACGGTAGTGTGTAGGGAAAAAAAAACAAGGGTACTGTAGTGTGTAGGGGAAGGGACTGTAGTGTGTAGGGGAAGGGGTACTGGAGTGTGTAGGGGGAAGGGAGGATGCAGTATGTAGGGGAAGTGGTACTGTAGTGTGTAGGGGAAGGGGGACTGTAGTGTGTTAGGGGAAGGAGGACTGTAGCGGTAGAGAAGGGGGACTGTCGTGTGTAGGGGCAGGAACTGTAGTGTGTAGGGGCAAGGGGTACTGTAGTGTGTAGGGGGAGGGGGACTCTAGTGTGTAGGGGGAGGGGGGACCTAGTGTGTAGGGGAGGGGGGACTGTAGTGTGTATGGGAAGGGGTACTGTAGTGTGTAGGGGAAGGGGGACCCAACCCCCCCCCTCCCCCCCCCACCTCACCATCTCCTCCCCCCCAACTCCCCCCCCCCCCCTCTGTAGTGTGATAGGGGAAGGGATTGTAGTGTTTAGGGAAGAGTACTGTAGTGTGCAGGGGAAGGGGGAATGTAGTTGGTGTAGGGGAAGGGGTACTGTATTGTGTAGGGGAAGGGGTAGTAGTGTGTGGGAAGGGGGACTGTAGTTGTAGGGGAAAGGGGTACTGTAGTGTGTATGGGAAGAGGGGCCGTAGGGTGAGGGGAAGGGGTTACTGTAGTGTGTAGGGGAAGGGGTACTGTATTGCGGTGGAGGATGGGAGGTGTACAATTCATGCTGCTATTGTTGTCGTTCCTATTGTTAAAAATAAAGATAGAGAGAGCGAGGTGCTGGTTGGAACCTGTGGTGAGGGAAACTAAAGCTCTCTGTGTGTGTGTGTGTGTGGTGTGTGTGTGTGTATGTGTGTGGTATGGTGTGTATGTGTGTGTGTGTGTGGGGGGGGGGGGGTGTTGGGTGGGGTTTTGTTATGGGGGGGGGGTTGCGTGCGTGCGTGCGGCGTGCGTGCGTGCGTGCGTGTGTGTGTGTGTGTGTGTGTGTGGGCGTGCGTGCGTGCGTGCGTGCGTGCGTGTGTGTGTGTGTGTGTGTGTGTGTGTGTGTGTGTTTATAGTACAGCAGCTATAATCTTGTGGTCACATTTTCAACTAAATATATAAATTTTATTTTTTCCTCTAAATTGATCAACATTTTCCCATTCATAATTACTTACTATTCATAAAACTTCATAAACTTTCCATTCATAACAATCACAGCAGCGGTACCTGCACAGCGGCGTGAGTGAGGCAGTGGGTGTGCAGTGTGCTGTGAAGATAACCGCTATCGGCTCACACTGTCCCGAGGTCCCCAAACAGACCGTCTTATGTTCAATGTACACTTTATGCAGAGATAAGCCGCCTTATTTCTGCTCGCAAGGCACGGCACCAAGGAGTTATCTGAGAGTTTAGTTTGTTCCGGGGCTCGCTGGGCAGTTAGATTTTATATTGTTATTTTTCTATGTTTTTGTTATTTTGTAATTTATTTATTTTCGATGTTGGATTGTTTCGTTTTGTTTTTTGCATGTATTTATGTAATTTTTGTTTTTGTTTTGTTTGTATGGGTTTTTTTGTATGTATTTTTTTTCCAATTTTTTATAGTTATTTTTCAGTGCGGTTGGTCACAATTATATCCCAAAATGCGTTAGTTGTTATGAATGTCAAAAAAAATAATATTTTTAGTTAGGATGATGTGCATATTTCAATGTTTTACTGTGGTGCATTATGGTGTAAATTTTTCAGACGTGTGAGGAAAACAAAGAAATATTTTGGAAGTGATGAAAAACAAAAAAGAATTCCACACCCAAATATACACTGTTAATTTCGACGCAATATATATTCAATTTATTTTTCAGTTGCCAGGCCAAGGCTAATAGCGCTCATAAAGATTATATTACTGATCAAGACTAGCACGTTTTCTCTTGTATTCTGAAAACCGATGCTCTTTCAGTGGAATTCATTAAGCGATAAAAGTAACGTTTTTCTGATCCCTTATGACAATTTCAAAAGTTATGCCATCAAAAAAACGACAGCGAGCTCCCGCGCACGCCCTGCCGGCGACTTTAATGGAAAGCGTCCCCCGAGCCGCTGCTGGGGGCACAACACGCAGGTATCGCACGCAAACCACGCGAACACACACACAAACAACACATACACACACACACACACACACACCACACACACCACACCACACACAACACCACACCCACACACACACACTTCAAAGGGCAAACTGGATAATCGTAGATTTGGAGACGGGACAGTACGAGAATAGCACTTTGCCTGTATGTTACAATAGGTAAATACAACTAGGTTAATGACACACAACCTACAAACACACACACAACCACACCACACACACATACACACACATACACACACAAAACCACACACAAACATACACACACACACACACGAACACACACACACACACACACACCACACACCAACACACACACACACACACACCACCACACACGCACACACGCACGACACACGCACCAGTGTTCTACAAAAACATAAAAATTAAAGGTAGAAAAATATCCCTTAGGAAAGAGTTGCTAGACCACACGCTTCGAGGTATTTGTTACGAGCACTGCTTCTAATTATGAAAATATTATTACGATATTTTTTAGAGTAAAACATTAACATTGTATTTCCATGATGGCTTCAGTCATGCTATTAGGAATATGGTATCAGAGGATATTTCTGTTCAAGGTAAACTTATCAAAAAAACTCAACAGAATATATAATTTCATACTCAAAACTAAAGACATCGATGCATTTTTTAAGAATAACGATAAAGATTTGAAGCAAATTCACAAACGTAAAGAACAAACTAATTTAAATACCATTTTCTACGAGGTGAAAAAAACAATAAAAAAAAATCATAGACATCGATTAATTTTTTAAGATCGTTTCAAGAATTTTTTTGTCTGTACGATTAAAAAAAAATAAAAAAAAACAAACACCGGAAAAAACACAAAACAGGCTTTCCCGTAGACCCCACAAACTGGCAACTAAATAATGATGGCCCCCCCATCCCACCTCCCCCAACCGTTGGAATAAGATTTTGCAAAAAAAAAAAAAAAAAAAAAAAAAAAAAAAAAAAAAAAAACAAAATAAAAAAAAAAAAAAATTACAAACAACAAGAAAAAAAAAAAAACAAAAATCAAACAAAATAACCCGATCACTCCACCACACCTGGCGGGGCGGCCCCCCTCAAAATAGCAGGCAGGGTTATCGGTCACTAGGCACATTTTTGTTGGTAAGCAATTCCCCACTCCCCATCCCCTTCCCATTTTTTTCCACAGGTAAGCAGCTCCTCTTCCCCTCCTCCCCCTTTCCTCTCTCCTCCCCCCTGCCAAGGGAAAGAAGCAAGAGAAGCGCAGCAAGAAGCGGGCAGGGGCCGCCGGCCAGCATGTGCGGGACACAGCCCCCCCCCCTCCCACCCCCCCCCACCCGCCCCCCACATCACCCCCCCCAAGCCCACACCCCAGCTCAGCTTCAAGCTCCCTAGGACCCCCACCCACCCATCCACAGCTTTCCCCCTTCCTCCTCTCCAAATAAGCTACAAACGTCACAAGGACTCTGAAGCAGTTCTATGTTATTATGGTGCGTTTCATATTTATCCAGAATTATCTAGAGTTGGTCGGTCTTTGCATAGAAGCAGACTGAAAGGATGATATACAGACGCGTGGCCCATATTTCACCTGCTTTATGAGTTTCTAGCCTGCAACGCCCTACTTTAAATATGGTTCTACTGGAGAGGTGTTTCTAGACCATGCAATCGCCTCTACTTTAAAAACTTTATTATTTTATATGTGTGTCTAGCCATGCCATCGCCTCTAACTGCAAACTTTCTACTTTATGTGTTTTTGGCCATGCAATCGGCCCTACTAGAAAAACTTTTTCTACTTTTATTATGTGTTTTTGGCCATGCAATTCGCCCTCTACTTTAAAACTTTTTCTACGTGATATGTGGTTTAGCCATGCAAACGCCTAATACTTTAAAACTGTTTCTACTTTAAATGTGTTTCTGGCCATGCAAATGCATTCGCCTCTACTTTAAAACATTTTCTACTTTATATGTGTTTAGGCAATGCATCGCCTCTACTATAAAACTATTCTAATCTATATGTGTTTTCTGGCTATGCATCACTCTACCTTTAAAACTTTTTTTACTTTTTATTGTGTTTATGGCCATGCAATCCGCTCTACTTTAAAACTTTTTCTACTCTATAGTGTTTCGGCCATGCAATCGCTCTACTTTAAAACCTTTGTCTACTCTATATGTGGTTTCTGGTCATGCAATCGCCTCTACTTAAAAACTTTTTTCTACTCTAAATGTTGTTTCTGGCATGCAATCGACTCTACTTTAAAACATGCAATCGCTGGCAATTCGTTATAGCATGCATTTAATATAAAGATCATAGATTCATGCATATCGTATCAGCCATGAATCGCTCTACTTCAAACCATACAATCGTGGCAATTCGTAGTCCTGCCAATAATATAAAGTCAACACGAGTTTAATATCTTGAGCCCGACATTATTCCTCCGTTTCGATTATTGTTATCCTATCTCTTATCTTTGTTATGATCATTTAATGAGTTGTGTTGGTCCTCTGCATCGCGTTTCCCTCACCTTAATTGTATTCTGCTTTTAATTTACAGTCAATTTACATTTTCAAACCTTCATTAATATTATTGTCTTCCCACGTCATTATCTCTGTTGCTCGTGATCATTTATATCATTTATGCGGGAAATATTTATGTTTGTGGGATATATTCGGATATTTTTACTACAAGTACAAACGCTAACAGAAACTACCACGTGTAGGTCTCGCGCGCCTCTTATCCAGTTCCTTATTTTTTTATGTTCTTATGTATTAGATGAAACATAATAATCAACTGTATATAGTCATAGAGTCCAAATATAGTATAGAGTCAAATAAATATCAACAAAAACTCTACATGGACATCCGTGGATGGTAGTTTTCAAAGGCAGTGAAAACAAACATTTTCACGGAATATTTCTTATAGAAAAAAAAACTACAAAAATTGAAGGACACTCCACCCGTGCTGTGCAATATAATAAAGCAAGGAAAAAGACCAGATAATTAGAGACCCAAAGAGCATACGAAATTATCCTTGATACGTAGGCATTACAAAGGAACACACCAAATACTTTTTTTTTTGTGTGTGTGAACAGTGTGTGTGTGAATATGTGTGTGTGTGTGTGTGGGTGTGTGTGTGGTGGTGTGTGTGTGTGTGTGTGTGTGGTGTGTGTGCGTGTGTGTGTTGTGGTGTGTGTAAGTGATTATATACAAAAAAATAAACAACACACACACACACACAAGAAGACAAAAACGTGACAGGCTACTCCATAACACCATTATGACCACCTCAATGGGCCAAACTAATCCATTAACAACGCAAATACCTTGATCACATAATAACATTACAATTTATTTTACTGTAGAACACTTGTTGTGCTTGGGTGTTTAATAACTAATTGTTCAACTGGAGAGAGAAAATCAGATTCCAGTGGAAGGCTACTTTTAATCACAAAACGTCAACATATATATAAAAAAAAGATTTAAACAATAATATGATATGTTTTATGGTCAACGCGCTAATGCAGTGCGCGCTGAGAAAGGGGGTGTGCTAAGATAGCGAGTTACAGTTGGTTAATTCTGTTACAAAAGAAACATAAAGGTAAAGCGGTATTAACATTATATATGAACCAATGAAAATAATTAAAACTAAAAGTGAAAATGTTTGGGATGCAACCAACCACGTTTTCTCTGTGGAGCAGTGGTTTGTAGAGGAGACCACTACAATACTCCCCTCCTAGTGGTTTGTAGGGGAGACCGCTACAATACTCCCCTCCTAATGACGAGGGAGGAGGAACGAGATCTTGGTGGTGGAGCGGTGCTGCTGTTATTCTGTTGCCGTTTGATGGGGTTAACGTGGAGGGCTGACGACCAGTTGATGCTGCGGGCGACACAATACCCTTGGCGCAATCAGAGACTCGAACTGGCCTTGGCTTGACGTAGCGTTCTGGAGCTAAGTGGACGGGGCCTGGCGGGTTACTGTGGTCATGTGGTCTCGATGTGATGCGTGGACGTGGTGTGTTGACGGGCAAGCTGGCTGAGTAAGCTTGAGTCAAGCGTAGGGAAAAGATTACGCAGGTCAGCGAACTGGGGGCCTTTTGAGATGACGAGAGGTGCATGCTGTGTCCTGGCGCTGGTCGTGCTGTGGAGGAGATGGAGGTGCGTGGGTCAACCAACTTTTGACCTGACGCCAAAAAACCAAGCGGTTGAAGTGCCTCAGGAAGTCTGCTCCGAGGATGTCTTGTGAAAACGTTCCCGACGTAGAAGTTCCATCGAAGGGACGTCGAGGTAGAGGTTGAGTTGCCAAGTGCGCCGTGTGTAGACAGGTATCTTGCTGTCCCGTGGCGGCGAAGAGATGAAAGATTGGAGGTAGGGTTCGTAGATTGGCGGTCGCGGGGATAATACTGACATCGGCGCCGGTATCAATTCAGGAACTTATGTTGGAGCGTTGTCGTGAAGGTGGAGCAGCGGCTGAGGGTTAGCAGTCCACGGGTGGTGGTGTGCCGAGGTGGCGGTCATGGGTGGTGGGTGACGAGGTGGCAGTCCCCCCCCCCCCCCCAACGGGGGTGGCAGTCACGGGTGGTGGGTGAGTGACGAGGTGGCAGTCACGGGGGGTGGTGCGACGAGGTGGCAGTCACGGGTGGTGGTGTGACGAGGTTGCGATCTCAGTGTCACTGCTGCTTCAGTGTGCAGTCGTAGAGAGGTTGTCAAGGCATGGTGAAGTCGGAGTGGTGTGAACCGGCGGCGAGGCGCTGGCGTGAACGGGCAGGGGCCACGGTGGCTCAGTGTGGAACGAACACAGTTAGCGCAAGTGACACTGGTTGTAAACACGTCCCATGAAGGGGCACCTGGTGGACACTAAGGCACTGAGTGTCCGGGAAGGCACTCGTAATGTAGCACTGTGATGACTGCGTAATGTTGTGGTATTGTAACTGTTACGCGGGGCACTGCACTTGAAAACAGGTGGGAGCACTATAACCCACGGAAAGAGTAGAGTATTCCACAGGGCGATGAGTAATCCACAGGGCGATGATTAATCCCACAGGGCGATTGAGTAACTCCACAGGCGGTGAGTGGCGACCGTGGGAGTGAGTCACTTAACACCACGGGATGAGGGTGGGTGTTTGACTGAGGACGCGGGAAACCGCGCTGAGGGAGCAGGGGCCGCCGAGAATGCACATGAAGGCCTTGCTGAGGACGCAGGAAGGCGTCAGAGGTTGCAGAGGGTCGCGCAAAAATGCGCATGAGGCCCGCTGAGGACGCAGTAAGGCGTCAGAGGGCTGTAGATGCCGCGCAGAGTGCGCCATCAGGCCGGTGAAGACTCAGTAAGGGCGTTGAGGGGGCAGGGCGCGCGCTGAACGGCATAAGGCCGGGCCGATGACCCCGCAAGAAGGCATCAGAGGGGGCACAGAAGGTGCCAGGGTGGGAGCGCTGGACCATTGTTGACGAGACTGGAGGAGGAACACCTTTTAGGTGGCAGCTACAATAATGTGTAGTTTCTCCGACCTAAGAATCAGCGAAGAGAACCATGATGGAGGACTAAGCTTTTTGCCTTAGGAGGCTAGGACGAATGAGTCTAAAGACCAGTCCTTTCATAGGAAAAATTGTGCTCTTTATATAGCACAGGTTAGAAACACCTTAAGACCATAGATACACTCCGGGGTCACCACTGTTGGCTGGGTGTTTAATAGCTCAATTGTCAACTGGAGAGAGTAAAATCAATTCCAGTGGAAGGTACTTTAATCACAAAACGTCAACATATATATAAAAAAAAAAAATTTAAACAATAAATATTATATTGGTCTTATGGTCAACGCGCTACTGCAGTGCGCGTTGAGTAAGGGTGTATGCTAGGAAGCGAGTTTACATGTTGGTAATTCTTGTACAAAGAAACAAAGTAAAAAACAGGTGGGGAAAAGGGGTATAAAATTATATATGAACAATGAAACATAATTAAAATAACAGTTACAATAGTTGGGCTCAACCACACGTTTTCTCTGTGGATCAGTGTTTGTAGGGGGGAGCGCTACAATACTCCCCTCCTAGTGGAGTTGTAGGGGAGACAGTACACACTCTCCCCCCCGGTCCCCCAGTAATCCACATCAGCCCTGCCCCTCTGCCCCCCCCCCTTTGCACCACGCCACAGCAGAGCCCACTATTCCCGGCAGAGGGACAGCAGGGTAATGGGCGGAAACAGCGCTTGCATGCGAGAATATTAAATAATAAAACAGAATGCACTTTACTGCAATCCCGTGTTTTCTATACCGTCCGTAAACGCAATGAGGGGAAAAAAACATTCGATACTCACACGAATCCAATTCCCGATGGTTTAGCTTTGGATGCGCTGTTCATGTTTTTGTTTAATGGTCTAATTAAGTTACTAGTGATGCTTAAATTTCTGTCCAGTCTGACCTTTTTCCAGATAAGAGGGAGAAACAATCAATAAAATGGAAAAAAGGAACTATTTTAATTTTTTTCAGACGTGATTGATGAGACAAAATGCAACAATAACAATTAGGTCAATATCAACTTGCAGTGCTTAAATTATCAGCATTGGTATTTACTTCAGGACAGCGTGACAAAACAAAGGGCCGGGATTACAAAACTAGATTCCGCACGAAGAGAGGAGGAGGGGAGAAATACAAAGAATTACAAGGAAACACAAACAGCAACAGAAACCGATAGGTCCTTACAAGACTGTTTGCTTTAACTATACTACACTAACTAGATAATAAGAGAGAAAGGATAGGAAGTAGAAGGCTCCTCCTCACCCACCCATCCCTCCAGCCGAAGCTGGCCGGAAAAGAAGTGATACCATGCAATATAGAAAAACTGCATGGAATTTGTGAGGAAAGTTGAAAGCTGTAATCTATGGCTAACTACTACTAGTTTGTGGGGGTAGGTTTAGTGCTTGATAGATAGGTCATGTTATGTGTGTTTTGTAATGGTGTGAACACAGTTTGGAGGTTCAAGGGTGGTGCAGCAGCCTTGCCTGGCGAACCAGAGGAGGCGCTCCCAGGAGGAGGAGGAGGAGGAGGAGGTGGAGGAGGAGGAGGATTACATAGGATTACATAGGATTACATAGGAGTAACAGACACCAGGAGACCTATTGGTCCATAGCGAGGGTATCTGCTGAACTACATACTACTAACTATCAACTACTTGTAAGAAAACAGTTGGAAAATGATACCATGTCCCTAAAGAGGATAGGAACATGGAAGTTTCATAGTGCAGAATGATAGGATATGAAAAATACTAACTACAACTACCACTACCACTACAACTAATCGATACGGAGGACTAGATACGAATTCGCACTATCAATACCCATTTACTTTACAGTGCGCGTCAAGTCTGTTTTTGAATGTAGTTATTGTGTTGGCTCCGAAAACATTTCCTGGTAACTTGTTCCATCGATCAACGACTCTAACATTGAAATAATTTTTACGGAGATCGGTGATGAATAGGGTTCAAAATAGGTCCTCTTGATTAATGACATCAAAACCTTTTAGGATCTTAAAGGTTTCTATCAAGTCCCCACGGATTCTACGATACTTTAAGGAAAACATATTAAGTTTCCGCAGTCTCTCTTCATAACATGAATTTCGCAGAGATGGAATTTGTTTGGTTGGTCTTCTTTGCACTGATTCCAATTTGGCTTGATCTTTTACGAAACAGGGCGACCAGAATTGAACGGCATATTCCAAGTGGGGCCTAACCATGGACGTGTATAATTGTGTCATTACTTTCGGAGTTTTATGTTCAAAGTTACGTTTAATAAAGCCCAACATCATATTTGCCTTTTTACTGGCAGCTAGGCAATGCGAACTGGTTTTCAGATCATTACTGATTATGACACCTAGATCCTTTTCCTGCTGTACTTCAGTTAACGATTTATTTTGCATTTGATAGTTATATTTGAGGTTATCGTTGCCTATATGCATTACTTTACATGTATCGGAATTGAATTTTAAAGCCATGTATCACTCCAATCTGATAGTTTGTCGAGATCACTTTGTATGAGTTCGCAGTTTTCTCTAGTATATGCTTTACCGCCTAATTTGGTGTCATCTGCAAATTTTGATATTTTAGATACAAGTCCGCAGTCCAGATCGTTGATATATATCAGAAAAAGAGTAGGACCCAAGACCGAGCCCTGAGGCACCCCACTAGTGACATCTAACCAATCAGATGCCTCACCATTTATTACTACCCGTTGTTTACGATTTGAAAGCCAATCGCCAATCCATGAACATAATTGCTCTCCTATGCCATGTGCCCTTAGCTTGGTCAACAGTCGCTTAGAGGAGGAGAAGGAGGAGGAGGAGGAGGAGGAGGAGGAGGAGGAGGAGGAGGAGGAGAGGAGAGGAGGAGGAGGAGGAGGAGGAGGAGGAGAGGGGGAGGGGCAAGAGGACGCAATTCCCTAACCCCATATCGGATAAATGCACCCCGATATCCAATGTGGCGCGAGACTTTATCGGAAAATGAGTCTTGGATATTGTAGTGGTGGGTCGTGTTATCCCACCTGATGGATATTGTAGTGGTGGGTCGTGTTATCCCACCTGATGGATATTGTAGTGGTGGGTCGTGTTATCTCACCTGATGAATATTGTAGTGGTGGGTCGTGTTATGCCACCTGAAGGATCTTGTAGTGGTGGGTCGTGTTATCCACCTAATGGATATTGTAGTGGTGGGTCGTGTTATCCCACCTGATGGATATTGTAGTGGTGGGTCGTGTTATCTCACCTGATGAATATTGTAGTAGTGGGTCGTGTTATCCCACCTGATGGATATTGTAGTGGTGGGTCGTGTTATCCCACCTGACGGATATTGTAGTGGTGGGTCGTGTTATCCCACCTGATGGATATTGTAGTGGTGGGTCGTGTTATCTCACCTGATGGATATTGTAGTGGTGGGTCGTGTTATCCCACCTGATGGATATTTTAGTGGTGGGTCGTGTTATCCCACCTGATGGATATTGTAGTGGTGGGTCGTGTTATCTCACCTGATGAATATTGTAGTGGTGGGTTGTGTTATCCCACCTGATGGATATTGTAGTGGTGGGCCGTGTTATGTCACCTGATGGATATTGTAGTGGTGGGTCGTGTTATCCCACCTGATGTATATTGTAGTGGTGGGTCGTGCTATCTCACCTGATGAATATTGTAGTGGTGGGTCGTGTTATCCCACCTGATGGATATTGTAGCGGTGGGTCGTGTTATTTCACCTGATGAATATTGTAGTGGTGGGACGTGTTATCTCACCTGATGGATATTGTAGTGGTGGGTCGTGTTATCCCACCTGATAGATATTGTAGTGGTTGGTCGTGTTATCTTTCCTGATGAATATTGTAGTGGTGGGTCGTGTTATCTCACCTGATGGATATTGTAGTGGTGGGTCGTGTTATCCACCTGATGGATATTGTAGTGGTGGGTCGTGTTATCCCACCTGATGGATATTGTAGTGGTGGGTCGTGTTATCTCACCTGATGAATATTGTAGTGGTGGGTTTTGTTATCTACCCTGATGAATATTGTAGTGGTGGGTCGTGTTATCTCACCTGATGAATATTGTAGTGGTGGGTCGTGTTATCTCACCTGATGAATATTGTAGTGGTGGGTCGTGTTATCTCCCCTGATGAATATTGTAGTGGTGGGTCGTGTTATCTCACCTGATGAATATTGTAGTGGTGGGTCATGTTATCTCACCTGATGAATATTGTAGTGGTGGTTTGTGTTATCCCACCTGATGAATATTGTAGTGGTGGGTCGTGTTATCCCACCTGATGGATATTGTAGTAGTGGGTCGTGTTATCTCACCTGATGAATATTGTAGTGGTGGGTCGTGTTATCTCACCTGATGGATATTGTAGTGGTGGGTCGTGTTATCCCACCTGATGGATATTGTAGTGGTGGGTCGTGTTATCCCACCTGATGGATATTGTAATGGTGGGTCGTGTTATCCCACCTGATGGATATTGTAGTGGTGGGTCGTGTTATCCCACCTGATGGAAATTGTAGTGGTGGGTCGTGTTATCCCACCTGATGGATATTGTAGTGGTGGGTCGTGTTATCTCACCTGATGGATATTCAGGTGACAGTCTGATGAGCCAATTGTTCCTGAAGAATAATCCCCCACCCACCTTTATATTTTTTACGTTGTGTTCAATTCATGTTTGACTCAATTTTTTTCTTCACGTCTTATTTTGGGTTTTTCCTTGTCTTGTTACCATCTTTTGATAGTTTTTTGCGTGTTTTTTTTTAACCTTTTAGAACAATAATTTCGCCCCACGCCTATCTAATTGTAAATACTTTTCCCCGGCCCATTATTTATATACACTACATAAATAAGGAAAATATTTTTTCTTGTTGTGGTCAATAATATTCATCCCCTTATCATTATATATTCTTTTATCTATCTATCGTTCTGGATTTTTCTTTTTTTCCGGGTGCCGGCCTTTTTGGTTTTTGTTAGTTGTTATTTTTATGTTAAAAAGTGATTTCTTTCTCCCGTGGATTTTGGCCCCCAAGTGTCTTTTTTTTTTTTTTTCTTTTTTATCTCAGTGGGGACGCCGTTGGTGTTGTTTTTTTCCCTTTTAAGAATTCCCTTTTTTCATTTTTTGTGTTTTCCTTTTTCTTTTTTTTTTAGCCGCTTTTTTTAATTTGTATTATTTCATTTACTCCATTTTTTTCTGAACGATCGTTTCCTTGTAATGAAATTAAACATACATTTAGGGGTCTCTCTTGCCCTACTATCACATCAGTACTCCAGGGCTGTTAGCCCTTGTAAAACTATTTATGAAAGAAAATTTAAGACAAAAATGATAAAAACAAGTGATAAAACTTGGCAATGGGCAGAATTAGTCTTTCCATAGCCAAAAAGATAAAACAATAAGAAAGTCGGGATTTTTTGACGGTTTTTTGTCACTTTTCTCGAACAAAAAAAAAATATTTTATTGATGGAAGGAGACAAAAAAAGGAAAATTTTGGATAATATGCGAGATGATGTGGTCGGAAAAATAGAAAAAATTATGAAACTCACTTTAAAATTTTTTTTCTATCAGCAAAAAATGTTTTAAAAGACTATTATGTGAATATTCGGGGTATCATCCCCTACTCGCGCTGCCCGGCTGGGCTGGGAACCGGGACCAGCACAGGGGTCTGTCACGCCGGACTAGAACCCTCCTGAGGAGAGACAAGGAGAGGTATGTCAGGAATCTCGCTGAGGATGTCGAGGGTCATTTGAACGCTAATGACCTCCGACCCGCCTACCGAGCCCTAAAGAAGCTCCGTTCCAAGTCTCCTTCTCGGGCGAGTGCTATTCAAACAGCAGATGGGCGCCTCGTGTCGGACATGGATGGGCAGATGGCTCGTTGGGCGGAGTACTTTGGGCAGTTGTTCACGGTGGACCCTCCAACTGAGCAGCTTCACACCACTGGGTTACAGGCAGTGGATGCCGATCCTCCCATTGACGAAACCGCACCCTCTCTTGACGAAGTCAGAGAGGCTGTAGCAAAGTTGAGGAGTGGAAAGGCAGCTGGTGTTTGTAATATCAGTGCGGAGCTCCTCAAAGCTGGGGGTGAGGCCATGATCCGCGGGTTGCACGCTGTCCTGACTGCCGTGTGGCAATCAGGTACCATTCTTCCTGACTGGAAAAGGGGGCTGGTCGTCCCTATCTGGAAAGGGAAAGGGGACCGTCAGGACTGCAACAATTACCGCGGTATTACACTGCTCAGCGTACCAGGCAAGGTGCTTGCCCATCTATTACTGACACGGATTCGCAGTCATCTGGTGAAGCATCAGAGACCTCAGCAGTCTGGGTTCACGCCTGGTAAGTCAACAACGGACCGTATCCTAGCGCTTGGTGTCCTGGTGGAACGCCGACGTGAGTTTCGACAGGGGATGCTTACAGCCTATGTTGATCTCAAGAAGGCGTTTGACTCAGTGCATCGTGAGTCACTCTGGGATCTTCTGCGACTTCGAGGGATTCCTGCAAGGACTATTGGTTTGATAACTGGTCTGTATTCTGGGACTGCGAGTGCTGTGAAATGTGGGGCAGGTGTATCCAGTTTCTTTCCTGTGAATACAGGAGTGAGGCAAGGGTGCGTCCTTGCCCCATCACTTTTCAGCGCTTGTATGGACTGGGTATTGGACAAGGTTGTAGATCAAAGTGATTGAGGAGCATCCGTCGGCAACACCAAGATCACTGATCTTGTTTTTGCCGATGATGCAGTAATCTATGCTGAGTCGCTGGAGGTCCTGGTGATGGCTCTCGAGGCGCTGCACGAGGAGGCAAAGCCTTTGGGACTTGAGGTCTCCTGGCTCAAGACCAAGGTCCCGGTGTTTGGAGACTTACTAGATGAAGCAGTATAGTCTGTTCATGCGTGTGGCGAGGACATTGAGATCTTGGAAAGTTTTACATACCTTGGTAGCGCAGTCCATAATGACGGCGGGTCACGTCAAGAAGTCTTACGGCTGATTGGCATAGCCCACGGTGTTATGGACTCGCTCAGCGGGAGTATTTGGTGTTGTCGGTACCTTTGCAGAAGGACAAAGATCCGGATCTTCAAGTCGCTTGTGATTCCTGTCTTACTCTATGGTTGTGAGACATGGACACTAAATAGTGACTTGAAGAGACGAATCAATGTTTGGAAATAAGGTCTTCGAAAATCATGGGGTATCGCGGGGAATTTTACGTGTAAAATCACGATTGCCCGTGAACTAAACGGGCCTATTACCTGCAGTTCTTCAGACCTCTCAGTTCAGGACGTAAACTGGCAGCACACACCCTTTCTCCCTTGAAACTCCCACCCGGCCCCAAGCAAGATACCAATTTTAACTAATACATTCTGCCCGGGTGTGTAAAATTTTTTTTTCTCGTCAACGCCAAGTGTCCTAGTTTTTGCTTTTAAACCAAGTTTTCCAGTTTCGTGCCTCCAAATTTTGATTACACGCAACATTTTCTCCCTTAACGCCAACCGGAAAACGAGGTCCCATTGCAGTGGAGTGATGTGAAGCTCTATTTAAACCCCTCCCCTGAAGTCACAAACGTTAGTTAAAGTGATTACAGAAAAAATTAAAATTTAAATTAAATGACAAACAAAACGACAAAAAAAAAGATACAGAAAAAGACAATCAGTTTCCCTCCTAAAAAAGACAAAACAACGCTGAAGGTCGAGCGACGACCTTAAACCCCCTCGATACGGGGTCCAGTATAAAACGGCGCGATACCGTGACCCTTTTCCCGGGGCCTCCCCCCAGAACCCCCAAGAGAACACCCCAACGTCAAACCCAAGTTTTTTAAAAGACCAATTTTAAGATCAAAAAAAGAGTCTGCATTAGTGTTCGCACCGACTAGGCCCAAAAAAGACAGCAAAAAACGGGCAATAATTGTAAAGCTGGTAAATCGGTCCTGAAACAGGCCCTCTTTTGGAGCGTGTATCCACCCCGGGCCCCCAAAACTGTATTTTAATAAAAGCCTAACCCCCAAACGTAGAGGCCTGCTAAATAAGTCCTCCCATCAGAAAAGCGCAAAAGCAAAATTCCCAGCAGTGTTACAATCAGTGGCAGTCAAAAATAAAACTAAAAATTCACAATTAAACATACAATTATGTGAAAGAAATTAAAAAACCTTCCTTGAAATTTACCCCGAGATATGGACACATACCAGCGAGTGCATCATCACCAAAATAGTGACCGCCAAAAGATAATCAGAACCACCTAGTGATACTATTTGCTGAAACAAAAACAGGGGCCCCGGGGCGACACAGGCTCTCGCAAAACGGCAGCGCGCAACAAAGCACGACTACTACTACTCTACTACTACTACTAATCGTTGTTACCAAAAAGGAAATCCCTATGTAATTACTACTTTTTATTCATCTTCATAAACTATTATGACAAACCATCACTTGCAATTTGCCGTAAAATATTCTGCTACATATTTTTATTATTTTTTACTACTATTTTTTATTTTTATTATTACTACTACTTCTGTTATTACTATACTATTTACTATACTTGGTTAAACAACTACTATTGTTAACTACTACTATTTTTATAAAATTTATTTCATTAAATAAATTCCCTTTTATTATTTTTTATTTTTTTTTCAAAATTTTTTTTATTATTATTATTATTATTATCTTTCATAATTTTTATTATTATTATTTATTATTACTTTCAAAATTTTCATTGTTATTGTTATTATTATTAGGGTGGTCTAATGGTGATGGTAGTTTTGGAAATTATTATTTTATTTTTTTTATTATTTTTATTATTATTATTAACTTTTTTGTTATTATTATTATTAATTTTATTATTATTATTATTATTATTATTATTATTATTATTATTATTTTTTGCTGTTTTTATTGCTGTTGTAGTTTTACTATTATAACTATTTTTCTATTTTTTTTTTGCCTATTTTGCTGTGCTACAAGAAAAATTACAAATTATTTACACTATATTATTATAATTATGTAAAGTATTATATATTTTTAAACACTATACTTTTAAAAAAATTACTATTTTCCCTTTTTGTTATTTTTATTACATTTATTACAAATTTTTTTCTTATATTTTTTTTTTTTTTATTACTATTTTAGTATTTTGGTTTTATTATTATTATTATTATTATTGTATTTTTATTTTATTTTTATTATTATTATATTATTTTTATTATTACCAATTTTGCGACCACTACCATATTATTACTACTGTCTGTCCTACAAACCTACTACTATACTATTTTAAAAAATTCTCAAAATTAAAAAATTTCTATATTTTTGTGAGTGCTATTCTACTTTTTTCATATTTTTCTAAAATTTTTTCTTTTATATTTTAAATATTATTTTTATTATTATTATTACATTTTTGCTACTACATTTACTGCACTGTGTATTAAACAATTACTAGTTTTAAAATTGCTACTATCTTTTTTAATAGTTCCTTTTTATTTTTTTATTTTATTAATTATTGCTATTTTTAGGTATTTTTTATTTTTATTATTTATAATTATTATTTTTGTTTTATTATTATATTATTTTTTACTTCTTTTATTATTGTTTTTTATTTTTGTAAGGGGTTATTATTATTATTATTTTTTTATTATTTTTTTTTTAATTTTATTTTTTCACTATTTATTATTTATTTAAAAATTTTTTTTTGTTGCAAACTATTTTAACCTTTTTCCCTATTTTTTTTTATGCAATGATAAACCCCAAATTCCCCTACTATATTATTGTAGGGAAAATTTTAACATGCTAAAACACTATACTTTTACAAATAATTTATCGTCATTATTACTTTTATCATTATCTATTTTTTACTATTTTTTTTTTTTATGATGTATATTTTTTATTATTATTATTATTACTATTATTATTGTATTATTCTTTTATTGTATTATTATTATTATTATTATTTTTTATATTATTATTATTATTTTACGGGGGGGGGATTATATTAATTAATTATTTAATTATATTTTATTTTTTTTATTATTATTTTTATTTATTATTGCTATTGCTATTTTTATTACTATTCATTATTATTTTGACTTTTTATTTTTATTATCTTATTATTATTTTATTTTTTAATTTATTTTGTGTTTTTTCATTATATTATTATTATTATTTTATTATTTCTCATTTTTTTTTTTAAATTTTGTTATTTTACGGTTATGATTATGATAATTTATTATTGTTATTATTATTATTATTTTATTATTATTTTTAAATTATTGTTGTTGCCCTGCTACTACTTTACTGCGTTATAAGTTATTCACTTTTGTTTCACCCCCTGGCTGACTTTAAATTTTTCCAACATCACAGTATACACCCCCGTCAGCTTAACTGATGCTTTTCACTTTTCTTTGTATGAAATTTATTTTAAATATAGATAATGTCAAACCTTTTTTCAACCTTTTAAATGATTTTGTGATATTGACTCGAAAATGACTTTAAATATGGAAATCATAAATCAATGCTGGCACATGGACTTTCTCTCTTTAAAATATTATGTATTCATTTACAATGCTCATTTCGCCCCCGGATTCTACAAAACTAAAATTTTTCATAAAAACTCAAGATCATTAAAAAAAATACTGATAATTCCAATTTTCCAAAAATGTCTAAAATTCAGATATTAGCTTAAAAGAAACTTGGTGACTGAAATAACCTCTTCATAAATTTTCCCGGGGAATCATCCTATCTTTTGTCGGAACACTGGGGCTAAAGGGGGTGTTTCTACTATTTTTTCGACAATTTAAATCTAAACAACAATATGTTTTAAAAACATGATAATAAGACATTGAAATTACTTATATTGAATTATTACTGTCTATCTTTTTTTCTGATTTGTCAATATATAGCCCAAAATAGAAAACATATTGCATAACATTCACGAATGTCATAATACAGCATTACGACAAGCAAAACAAATAAAATAATTCATAGGACTTTAATAAAAAATTTACTTGGCATACAACCCATACACCAAAAAAATAACTTTTTAGCAAACATTCCCCTTTTTAAATTTGTTCCTCAACTCCAGACCCACTAGTTTTCCAATATTTTAAAATTTGGGGTGCCCTTCTCTCCTAGACCATAAAACACTAATTTTTGTGGAAAGTTTACCGCAGGTTTTGTACATTTTCCCCCTTTTCGGACCATCTTCCTTTTTTCTTAAATTTTTCCTTCCCCCCAAAAAAAATAAAAGCTCAAAAAATAAAATTCAAAAAAGAAAACTCCTGATAAAAAGGGAGCTTTTCTTTCAAAAATTTTCCCCCATTTATGGAACCACCTTTCTTCAAGTAAAAATTTTAAAATTTAATACTTTCTAACAAAACTGAGAAATTTTATCAATGAATTTTTCCAAATAAAAAAAAAATTATTTCTAAAAAAACGGTACATAACCCTTGGAAACGTCAGCTGAATTAAATGGGGTAAAGCCAAATAACTTTTTAAGGGATTTAAAAATAGGTGTTGTCTCTAAAAATTTTAAAAAAAAAATCCCGAAATGCCCTAAATAGGTTTAAAAAACATAAAATTTCATACTATATGTCGAATTTACAAATTTAAAAAAAATGATACAGAAAAATATGGAAACCATAAATCAGCTAAAAAATAACAAAAAAAAAACTTATCTCTTTTAAAATTAACAATAAATAAAAAAGAATGAGATCCCCTCCATATTGCGAGCCTTAATAAGTATTATACGATATTCTTCCAATTTGATAACAACATCCCCCTTCCCGTTTTTAAACCCACTTGATTTTCTGAGAGGTAATTTTCCCAAACCAATGATTGTTCCTCCAGTACTACCCAAACTTGAGCTGTAATAAATCATTAAAAACAAAAAGGGAATCCCCCTGAAAATTTCCGTCCCCTCTCCTAGAAGCTAAAAAAGAAAAAATAGCGTTCCCTTATCAATCTTGTTCAAACCAGTCCACGAAAAAGGAATTTTTCCCAATGTTTAAAAAATGGGAACCGTAATCCCCATTTATAAAAAAAGGGCCAAAGACAAAAATTCCAATTACAGACCCAAAATCCCCAAACACCTACTCAAAAATATTTGAGAATTAAAAGAAAAAAATTTTATTAAATTTCTAAACAAAAAATTATTTTCAAAAAAGAACAATTTTTTTTTTCGACAAAGGGTTAATACCCTTTTGGCCTGACCCCCCTTCACCGATAAAATCTACCTGCCTTGGATGCCAAAATACAAGCTCCTATTTATTGACTTTACTAAAGCTTTTGATACAGTGAAAAATGTTTTTACTACAAAAATTGAAACTTATGGGATACATGGCATCATACATGACTGGTTAGAGACTACGTCACCCGGAAGGGCCCAAAGTACAAAATTTCGAAGTTATCTATCCTAACATATTCTACGGGAGTCCCTCAGGGTAGTGTCCCTCCCATTTTTTCCTTTCTATATAAATGATCTCCCAAATGTATTTCAAATTTAAAAACAAAACTTTTTTTCTGATGACCTACTTTTTTACTTTTGGGCAGACCCCACTCCTTGATAGAAACAGCCAAAACCCAAAACCTAAACTTTTTTAAAAATGGTGTTTTAGTAATGCTAACCTCAATTTAAAAAAAAACTTATTATATCCTTTTACCAACAAAGGGGACTAAAATTTTTCCCACTCTGATTACAAAAACAATGTCTCAAAAAAACTAACCAACACCAAAAAATAGTGTAACTTTTGATGATAACATATCCTTAAAAAAAACCCACTTAATGAATTATTCTTAAAATTGTCTAGAAAGATCTCTATTTTATCAAATTAGAGACCTTTGCCTGTAATATACTTAAAAATTTTCTTATAAAGCCCATGTATGGCCCACTTTCAATTTGTACTCCCTTTTGGTGCAACACATATCCCCCCTCCCTTTATTCCCCTGTTTCCGGCTACAAAAGAAATAAATTGGGTCATTACAAAATTTGGGCTACTTTGGTCAATCACCCTTTTTTTTAAGAATATAACATTTGAAAATTTTTTTGACTAAACAAATTTCAGATTGGAATATATATGCACAATTTGTTACGGGGGTCATTATATTAAATTGCTCCCTCAAAAAAAACTACCCCACCCCAACGTGAACACCTCCGTGTACCCAACATAACCTGAAAAAGTTTTTAACATCACGCTATCTGGTCCCCCAAAATATGCAATAATTACCCCACTCTGTTAGACCCTAAAAAATTATGTTCTTTAAAAAGGGAAAAAAAAAGTATTTTTTTGTCCCCTACTGACAAAATATATGTTCTAATATTGTTCAATATTTTTTTAAATATTTATAAAGTGGTTCAGTAATTTTTTTTATAGTGCAACAATACATTTTATTAGCATTCCAAAAGAATTTTTGAGCAATTGTCTATGTATTTCTCCTGATTTTTGTTTTTGTTTTTTGTTTTTTTTTTTTTTGTTTCCCTTTTTTTTCTTTTTTTTCTTTTTTTTTCTTCTTCTTTTTGTAAATTCTACTGCTCCTAGTAAACTGTTTTTAAAATACAGAGATGCTGCCCGAAAAGCCGTTGGGTTCGTTGGGCTCTTTCCAAAATTTTGTTATATAACTTTATTAAAGAGTATTATGTTTGGTAAGCATATTAAGTGTTTCAAATGTTTAAGTGTTTTAAATGCTAGTCCGTCCGCCAACTTCGGGTTAAAGGGCATGTGGGACGGGTACCCTGAAAAACCCTCCTTCCCTCGGGTTTTAAACTGTAAGAGACAAACCCGGGGTGGAGGAGGGCCAAAGGGGGGGCCCCCCAAGGGTTTTGGGTGGGGCAATTGTGTTTTTTTGTTTGAGAGCCTTGTAGGGAAAAGGAGCCGCTGGGAAAATCGCGCGGGTTTACCCCCGGAGTGGGGTCGTAGGGTGGCGAGCACGCGCCCCCCCGGCGTATCCCCAAAGTTGTTGATTATCTCCACCTTTACTTTTCTTCCCCAAAACCCTTCTCAAGATTGATAAAATTAATTTTATAGCCCCCCTTTGGGCCCCCCAGTATATAATTTTTCTCGCAAAAAAGTATACCAGAGCGGGGCAAAAAATAAACAGTCGACACAGGGGGAAAACGTAAATTGTCGCCTCCAGCCGGCCACTTGACCTTGATTGAAACAGCTGCTGATAGCACAACATTACACATGTCTATCAGCAGCGTGCTTCAAGAGTTCAAGGGTTGGGTGGAGGCGGGAATTTATCGGTTTTTCCCGCCTCGAAGCGTTTTTTTTATTCAACCTCGCCGGGGCAAATATGCCTCCTGCACACTGTTGTTTTTCGTGTGGGCAACGCGCGGGGAACCAAACTTTGCTTCGTGTTTCCTCGCAAAATATCATAAGCGCCTCCTTGAAACGCCAGTATCTGCTTTGAGGAAAAGTTTTTTTTCTATTAACTCATGATTAAGATTTTTTTTTTTTCAAAATACTTTTTTCCCTTATGATTAAGAGTTTATTTATTAAAAATCTTTATTAACTCACGTTAAAATTTATTTTTTATAAAAACTTTGCGGGCTTGAAGATCACTATAACTGAAATTTTTTAGGGGGTTTGTTTCCAAGAAAAAAGTGCATGATTAAAAAGTCTTTCTCGTTCTGTAGCATTGCCCTTCAACAAGTCAATGACACTTTTTGAGGCTTTGAATGCTTTCAGAAAAAAATAAATGCAAAACTGACTTCATGCAACGGTTTCTATCTGCCAAAAAGGGAGTTCTAACCCCAAAAAAAAATAAAAAGCTTTGCCTTTGTTTTCTGCAAGGCTATGCGGAAAAAATTTATTTTATCTTTCATAAAATGTGCGCCCTGGGGCTATCATTTGTTTTCTTTTTTTTGGTAAACAAAAAAATGGGATGAAAAAATAAAATGTGTTTGAGATTTCCCTCCCAAAAGTTGCCCAAAATGGATATTTTCAGATTTTCAATATCAAAATTTTATTTCATTTTATTTTTTGTATTTTTTTTTTATTTTCGTTGCCACCCCCTGGGTACTGAAACCCTGCACGTGGCAGTCACAGCCATGATGTCACCCCCCCTCAGGATAAAACTGGCATCACGATCTCACGCCTCATACTGGGGCTGCTGTTTTATATACCAGTTTTTTACCCGGGAAAAAAAATTGGAAAACAAACACACCACACACACACAACCACACAACCCCACCACCACACACCCCCACAACACACACACCCACAACACACCACACAAAACACACACATACATACACCACACCCCACACAAAAACAACACACCACACACACACACACACACATTATTTCCCCTCCTTTACGCTGCTGGAAACCCCAATTGTTTTTTTGTAACTCCCTGGCCCCAAAAAAAAACAAAAAAAAAATCTCATCATTCTGCAAGACCCGTTTTCATTCCTAGACCTTTCCGCTAGAACCAAGACTCCACTTTAAATACCTAAATATACGAATTGACTTCATAAACCCCTACTCATTTACTCCCCCCCGTTGGATGATGGGAAAGTATGTTCTCGGTTTTTTCATCTTCTCCTACTCGAGCTTGAAAAAATTATCGTTCCAAAAAAATAAAATAAAAAAATATACCTTTTAACTATTGCATAGTAGGTGTTTTTTTCCCCTACCGCCCCCTTCCCTTTTCGTTGTTGTTTAAGTCATCAGCAGCCCGTGGGACAGCATAGTGATGGGGGGAAAGGGGAAAGGTACCCCTCTCTCTTCCCTTTTTGCCACCTTTTTCCCGCGTTGGGGCCCCTGAGGGAGTATGGGAGGTGTATATAAGTACCCATACCTTAGTACCCAACCACCTCCAGCGTGTGCCCATGGGGAGCATGGGGGGGAGATATATAAGTACCCCTCCCTTAAAACCAAAACTACCTCCCCCGTTTTGCCCATGGGGGGCATGGGGGGTAGTATATATAGTCCCATACCCTATAGTACCCTTTCTACCTCCCCGTTGGGCCCATAGGTAAACCAAATTCCCACATCCGACCCCAAAAAATCCGGTTGTCCAAAAAAAAACCGACTTTCTTCACCACCACTTGGGTTCTTTTTTTGGCCCTTTTTTTTTACTTATTTTTTTTTTTAGTTTTAGAAAAACATTGATTTTGGGTTTATTTATGCTAAATTTTTCTTTTGCGTAAACCACTGGGTCGTCCTTCATGAGCTGCATCTTTTTTTTTCTATACCATTTTGTCCTTACGTTTATGGTTACTGTGATATCCGAACATCCGACTATTCCAATTATCGACCTATCTTCTGCCCCCCAAGTGTCGATAATTAATACTTACTGTAGTGTAGTACCCTACTACCTCCAATTAGGCCCATGGAGGTAGTATGGAGGTGGTATATATAGTCCCATACTACCTCCAGCATCGGCCTACTCCAGCACCAACAGCCGGGATCAGACAATATTGCCCCTTAGCATATTTCCATTGTGTGGAAATGCTGCTATTACCGTGAGCCATATGCGACCCAACAGCTAACTTCCCGCTCCTCGTATATCCGCTCAAATATTTCACCCATTCATTCAAACTCATTTTACAACCCGGCAATGCAAGGGGAAATATGATAGATTAATGTCTATCGAAATTCATTACATGATATATAAAAGCATAAGTCCCTTGGTGTTATGTGTTCTAGCACGCGCACACACACACACACACACACACACACACACCACACACACACACACCACACACACACACACACACACACACACACACCACACACACACCACACACACACACACACACACATCACACAACACACACACACACACTAACACACGACACACACACCCACACACACACACAACACACACACACCACACACCACACACACACACACACAACATCTTTGCACATATAACACTACATTTCGTAATGCTTAAAAAAAGAATACCTTTGTGATTTGGCTTGCTTCTATCACGATACATTTTCACAACTGACGTCAACACTGCGATCTGCATACATAACCAATCCATTTTCACAAAGAATATGATATTTCAAACCTGTAATTTCTTCTGTGTATGCAACTAATCTTTCTATTACAACGGGAACAACACAACACTACAAGCTACGATTTTTCTTCTCTCTCCACTCTCCTTTTTAGTAATAGAATAACTGATCAAGCTAAAAGATCGATTTGACTGTCAATAAAAAGAAAATAAGTATTTGAGAACACACACACGCAACATTGAAACCCTAAATTCCTATAGGATAAAGGGATTAGCTATGCACCAAAAATCACTGTAAAGATTCAACCTTTTTTTTACTGCCAATTAACAACCATTATAGCTGTAAATCAATGGAAACTGTGTGTGTGTACTTGTGTGTGTGTGTGTGTTGTGTGGTGTGTGTGTGTGGTGTTGTGTGTGTGTTGTGTGTGTGTGTGTGTGTGTGTTGTGTGTGTGTGTTGTGTTGGGGTGTGTGAATATGTATTAATAACTGCTTCTTACAAAGCCACTAACAACCTCAGAATAACTAAAGACCACCACCACCCCACCACCATACCCCCACCACCACCACCATCGCCACCACCACCATCGCCACCCTCAACACCGCTACACCAAACACCACCACCCCGCCACCCCCACCACCACCACACCATCACCATCACCCCACCACCCACCCCTCCAAACCCCCACCACCACCACCACCACATCACCCCACCACTCACCACCACACCACCCCCAACCACCACCATCACCCCCACCACCATCGCCGCTACCGCCATCACCACCATCGCCGCTAACCACCACCACCACCATCACCACCACCACAACCACTAGTACCACCACCACCACCACCACCCCATCGCCATTCTGTGCCCCTAAAAGATACCTAAAAGTTTTTTCTCTCCACCGATATATATTTTCCACGGAAAAAGTTTCTTACTCTTTATATCATCTATATTTGTCTTTTCTTACTTTTTCCCTTCCTCCTCCTCCTCCTCGTACCTTTCTCCATTCCTCGTCCTCCTCCTCCTCTTCCTCCTCCTCCTCCTCCTCCTCCTCCTCCTCCTCCTATGTAATCCTATGTAATCCTCCTCCTCCTCCTCCTCCTCCACGAATTATTGGCATACGTTGTTGCCGAAACGCCAGATATCGTCAGTATCACAGAGTTGACTCAACACAAAAGATAAACATTTATTTGCTGAAATAGCCATTCCAGGCTATAAGACATTCCTAAATTGTCGCACGCCCTAAACAGGTGGAGGTTCATTCTTTACATTAAAAAATTTGCAAGCAAACG
>JACEEZ010007848.1:81410-93910 GCA_016584305.1 Chionoecetes opilio | reverse complement strand
GCTTCAATTCTAGAACCGGCGCCAAACGATCCGAACAGCAAGATGCATGCACAATGGACATTTATATTTTTTTATTTAATTAGATGCATATTATATTAAATCTGCTATATGTTGTAATCATATCTGCTATATGTTGCAATTTGCCTTATATTGTTTTTCCTTGTGTTGCAGGTTTGAAGAGCAAGACTTCATGAAGATGGAATGGACACAGTGCATAATTTGCCACAAACTACACCTGAAACCCTGCGCTGCCCCTTGAATGCACGTGGAGCAGACACATCAGCACCGGCGGCCTATGCATCATTCCTAAAAAATGTGGCTCACTTCAGAGAACTGAACTCGTTGCGAGCCGCTGCATTTCGGCATGTATCACTGGTGTATGACCTCACAAATCTGCCNGATTAGACTGAATTCATCGTATTTATATTGCCAATTGGTTCAGTTTGTATTGGAGTTAAATAGCTGGCGACTGATATACACATGATCTTGCATAATCGTTCAAGTGATGACAAGTGCCACAAGACATTGGGATTTTGGTCCCAAGATTGTAGACGGTTACATCGTATGTTATGCGTCGTTTATCTGAGAGGTACATAGGTCCGTTACGTACCTTGATAAACACTGAATAAATACTTAAATCGCCTTCAAATGTCCAAGATAGACCGAATTATCCGTCGCCAAGCTACATCCAGACCTTGGCAAATTGAACCACGGTATGGAATACTTGACAGTACATCGAATAGAATTGGTAGTGGTATCACTATAAGCGTATATGTGACACAATAGAACTTTAACGAATGGGCCTGGTTTTTGTATGCAATTAAAATGGTTCGGTTCGCAGTATCACAGAGCCTTCAGAAATTTCACAAGACGGTTAAACTGGATGGAACTATGAAGAAGAATTCTAATAAATTGAAGAATAGTCTTAAAGATTGACAGAAATTATGAGGCGGAATGACTTGACGGAACATCTACAAGAATAAGTTATAAAATATAGAAAAGAACGACGTATACAGAGAAACTAAAGAAAAATAATAAAAAAATAATATTATAAATACACTATACACGAAACGCATACATGAAATGAAAAGGTAAACAGAAAGAAAAGACACATACAAGAACACACACAAACAAAAATCAACAAAAATTTACAAACACAACACACACACACACCACACACCAACACACACACACACACACACTAAACACACACAAACACACACACACACAACACACACACACACACACACACACACACACACACTACACACACACACCACACACCACACACCACACACACAACCACACACACACACACACACACAACACACACACACACACACAACACACACACCACACACACAAACACACACCACACACACACACAACACACACACACACACACACACACACACACACACACACACACACACACACACACACACACACACACACACACACACACACACACACTAACACACACCCTCATGAAACAAAGGAACACCCGATGATCAAAAACAAACACAAAAACAGCACCAAAGTCTCATTACAGCAAAAAACAAACACCATAAAAAAAAAGACCACACAACAACAAAACAACAGTGATACTGAGAAAGGTTGAGACGCGATACAGTGAATATATGGGGGAGAAAAAAATGAAACAAAACTAAAACAACATCCAGAAATAAAGATAGATAGCTAATTGTTAATTAATAAATAATTAATTAAATATGGGGAACACTCGTTGAGGAGTCGGCGCATCGCCAATCCGAAGAGCATCCTACACATCCTACTCTCGACCTGTATATTCTACTACTCTTAAAAGTTTCAAATATGGGGGACGCAATATGGCCCAGATCTTACTCAAGCTGTACAACTCTTAAAAGTTCCAAAGATGAATGACCAACATGGTCCAAATCTAACTCCACGCTCTATTACCCTTGTAAAAGTCCAAGATGATTGACCAAACACATCTAGGATCTACTCCAAGCTGCAACTACCCTTAAAAGTTTGCAAGAATAATGACGGACCAAATATTACCAGATTCCAATTGATGCACCTATCAGATGACCAGTATCCAACTCCCACAATTGTTTTATACTGGAGGATAATAATTCTTATCCCTGAAACTGCGGGAGCAAATCAATTTTTAGTGGCCACCAAGTGCTGGAATGTGAGAAAAACAGTTGATCATGTACAAATTGATGGCAAATCACAGTCAACATCAAGGTTTTAGAAATCTGCATCCGGCATTATATCTAATTTTAACCCAAACGTATTGGTTGAGGTATGGTGAGATTGGAGTTGAAATGCTTGGGGCGAAGGGCAAACAAGTCTCTTGCGAGAAGACGGTTGAGGTGAATTCAAGGGTGCCACACATTGCGATTTTGTCCCAAGATGTATACGGTGATTATTCATGTATTTTATGCAGTCGTTTCTCTGAAGGTAGCATAGTTTCCGTTTGTACCTACCTTGATATAAACCACTAATAAATACTTGAATAATCTCTTCAAAAGTCCCAAGATAGACACAAAATATCCAACGCCAAGACCTACATCCCAAGATCCTTTTGGCAAATACAAGGATTGGTAAATATCTGCTTACATCGTCATGAGGCAGATGGTGGTGTGTGTTATCGAGAGCTGAACATCAAGGCGTAGATGTGACACAATAAGTAGACATTTACGAATGTCGGCCTGGTTTTTGTATGCAATTGAAAACTGCGGTTTTCGGTTTCCGCATGTAGCTCAGCGAGCCTTCAGAAAGGCTTGCCACAGCCCACGGGTTAACTGCATGGACTATGACAAGGAATTCCTGATAAGAATTTTTTTTTTTTGAAATAAGTAGTCCCTATAAAAGTGTTGACCAAGAAATTAATGAAGGCGTGGGAATGAATCAAATTTAAGGAACATCTTACAAGAAATAAAGATTTAAGAATATATGATATAAGACGACGTTAGTCACAAGATGGGAAAGTGATATATAAATATATATTTCATAGAAAATAATCAGTATTAAGATCACATCATTCAGGAGGAACTGCATACATGGAAATAATAGGGAAACAAGAAGGAGAAAAAGAACCATGCGTGAAACAGAAACCACAAAAACACAAATCAACAAAATATAATTATAACACAACTAAAACCCACACAAACACACCCACCCACACACAAACACACACACACAGACACACACACAAACCATACCCAACCCCACATGCACACACAACACACACACACGACTGGCACACACACACACAACACACACACACGTACACACACACACACAACACACTTACCACACACAAACACACACACTCCATACACACATCCACACACACACACCACACACAACACACACACACACACACACACACACACACACACACACACACACACACACACACAACACACCACGACACACAACTCCACCCACACACACACACACAACACACCACATACACAACAAAAAAAAGCACACCACACACACACACACACACACACACACACACACACACACACCACACACTCACACACACACACACACACACACACACGACACACACACACACACACACACACACACACTAACACACACCCTCATGAAACAAAGGAACACCCGATGATCAAAAAACACACAAAAACGAGAACAAAAGTCTCATTACAGCAAAACAACACATAAAAAAGACCACAACAACAAAAAACACGAAGGGATATATGAGAAAGGTGAGACAGCGATACAGTGGAATATATGAGGGGAGAAAAAAATGGAAACAAGAACTAAAACCATCCAGAAATAAAGATAGATAACTATTGGTTAATTTAAAAAATAATAATTATCATGGGAACACTCGTTGGAAAGGAGCGCGAATCGCCAATCCTGAAGAGCATCCTACATCCTACTCCGACCTGTATAGTACTAATACTCTTAAAAGTTCAATATTGGGGGACCAATAATGGCCAGATCTAACTCAAGCTGTACAACTCTTAAATTTCCAAGATGGAATGACCAACCAATGGTTCCAGATCTAACTCCAAGCTCTATTACCCGTAAAAGTTTCCAAGATGATTTGACCAACCACATCTAAGTGATCTTAACTCCAGCTGTTTTCTAACCCTTAAAAGTTGCAAATAAATGACGGACCAAATATGGACCAGATTCCAATATATTCCCTATCAATGACTCATCTCCAACTCCCACATATTTGTTTTATTACTGGAGGATAATAATTTTTTATCCCTGAAACATGCTGGAGCAAATCAATTTTTGTGCCACCAGTGCGGGATGTGAGAAAAACAGTGATCATTACAGAAATGGATGCAAATCCATCAACATCAAGGGTTTGTAGAGATCTGCATCCGGCATTATATCTAATTTTAACCCAAACGTATTTGGGCTGAGGTATGGTTGTGGTTTGGGAGTTGAAATAGCTGGACAAGGTAGCCACGTCGCTTGCGAGAGACGGTTTGAGGTGAAAATTCAATGGTGCCACACATTGGGATTATGTCCAAGATTTAGACGGGATTATTCATGTATTTAGCAGTCGTTTATCTGAAGGTAAGCATAGTTCCGTTGTACCGTACTTGCATATAAACACTGGATAAATACTTGAATAATCCCTTCAAAAGTCCCAAGATAGACACAAAATATCCCAACCCGAAGACCTAAATCCAAGACCTTTTGGCAATAACCAAGGATTGGTAAATATCTGCGTAACATCGTAATGAGGCAGATGGTGGTGTGTTTTTTATCGAGAGCTGACATCAGGCGTATATGTTGACACAATAAACTTAGACTTTTACAAAAGTCGGCCGTGGTTTTTTGTATGCAATTGAAACTGCGGTTTCGGTTTCGCAGTATCTCAGCAGAGCCTTCAGAAGGCCTTGCACAGCCCACGTTACTGGATGGACTATGACAATGAATTCCTGAATAAGAATTGAAGAGGAGTCTATTAAAGAGTGTTGACCAAGAAATTAATGAAGGGCGTGGAATGAAATCAAATTTAAGGAACATCTACACAAATAAAAGATTTATAAATATATATAAAAGACGACGTAACCAAAATATGGAAAACGTGATATAGAAAGATATATTATCATAGAAAATAATCAGTATTAAATACACATCATTCCAGGAGGAAACTGCATACATGGAAATGAATAAGTTAAACAAGAAGGAGGAAAAAACCATGAGTGACAGAGAAACACAAAAACACAAATCAACAAAAGAAATTATAAAACACAACTAAAACACACAAACCCACCCACACAACAAACACCACACACAGACACCACACAAACACATACAAAACACACCATCCACACAACACACACACACACACACACACACACACACACACACACACACGTACACGCACACACACACACACACACTTACACACATCACAAACACACACACACACAACACAACACCAACACCACACACAACCACACACACACACACACACACACACACACACACACTCACACACAACCCACACACACAACACACACACCACACACACCACACACACCACACACACACACACACACACACACACACACACACACACACACACACACAACACACAAATCACACACTAACACACACCCTCCAGCGAAACAAAGGAACACCCGATGATCAAAAACCCACAAAAACAGAACAAAAGTCTCATTACAAGCAAACAAACACCATAAAAAAAAGACCACAATAACGAACAAAACACAGGGTAATGAAACGGTGAGACAGCGATAACAGGGTGAATATATGAGGGGAGGAAAAAAATGGAAAACAAAACTAAAACACATCCAGAAATAAAGTAGATACTAATGTTAATTTATAAATAATTAATTAATCTTGGGAACCTCTCGTTGGAGTGAGCGCCGCATCTTCCAATCACTGAAGAGCATCCTACAGCGCTGACTCCGACCTGTTGTCCTACTACTCTTAATAGTTCAAATATGGGGGACCAATAAATGGCCCCAGATCTAACTCCAAGGTGTACAGACTCTTAAAAGTTCCAATATGAATGACCACCATGGTCCCAGATCTAACTCCAAGCTCTTTACCCGTAAAAGTTTCAAGATAAATTGACCACCACATCTGGGATCTTACTCCAAGCTGCTCTACCCTTAAAAGTTGCAAGATAGGACGGACCATATATGGACAGATTCCATATGATGCACGCTATCAATGACCAGTCCAACCTCCCACATATTTGTTTTATACTGGAGGATATAATTCTTATCCCTGAACTCGGGAGCAAATCAATTTTTAGTGCCAGCCAGTGCGGAATGGAGAAAAACGATGATCATTACAGAATTTGGATGGCAAATCACATCACATCAAGTTTGTAGAAATCTGCATCCGGCATTATATCTAATTTTAACCCAAACGTATTGGGTTGAGTATGGTTGTGGTTGGGAGTTTTAAATAGCTGGGGCGAAGGGCAGCCAGTCGCCTTGCGAGGACGGTTGAGGTGAATTTCAAGGGTGCACACATTGGGATTTGTCCCAAGATTTAGACGGAATTATTCCATGTATTTATGCAGTCGTTTATCTGAAGGTAAGCATAGGGTTCCGTGTAACCGTACCATTGATATAAACCACTGAATAAATTCTTGAATAAATCCCTTCAAAGTTCCAAGGATAGACACAAAATATCCCCACGCCAAGACCTAACATCCCAAGTCTTTTGGCAAATAACCAAGATTGTTAAATATCTGCGTACATCGTAATGAGGCAGATGTTGGTGTGTGTTTATCGAGAGCTGCATCAGGCGTATATGTGACAACAATAAGTAGACTTTTACGAATGTCGGCCTGGTTTTTGTAATGCAATTGAACCTGCGGTTTCGGTTTCCGCAGTAGCTCAGCAGAGCCTTCAGAAAGGCTGGTGCCACAGCCCACGGTTAACTTGAGGGACTATGACAGGAATTCCTGAATAAGAATTGAAGAAGGTAGTCTATAAAGAGGGTGACCAAGGAAAATTAATGAAGGGCGTGGGAATGAAATCCAATTTAAGGAACATCTACAAAAAATAAAGATTTATAATATAGAATAAAAAGACGACGTATACAAAAGATGGAAACGTGATTGAAAGATATATTATAATAGAAAATAATCAGTATTAAGATACAAAAACATCATTCAGAAGGAAACTGGGCATACATGGGAAATAATAGGTAAACCAGAAGAGGAAAAGACCATGAGTGACAGAGAAACACAAAACACAATCAACAAATATAATTATAAAAACACAACTAAACACACAACCCACCCACACACAACCACACACACACAGACACACACTCAAACACAACACAACACACACATCGCAACACAACACACACACACACACCCACACACACACACCACACACACCACACAATCACACGAACACAGACCACACACACCACACACACACTTACACACACAAACACCCACCACACACACATACACCACCACACACACACACACACTCCACACACACACACACACAACCCCACACACACACCACACACACACAACACACACAACACACACACACACACACACACACACACACACACACACACACACCCACACACACACACACACACGCACACACACTAACAAAACACCCTCATGAAACAAAGGAACACCCGAATGATCAAAAACACACAAACACGAGAACAAAAGTCTCATTACAGCAAAACAAACACCATAAAAAAAGACCACAACAACAACAAAACAACAGGGATATATGAGAAAGGTGAGACAGCGATACAGGTGAATATAGAGGGGAGAAAAAATGGAAACAAAACTAAAACACATCCAGAAATAAAGATAGATAGCTAATGGTTAATTAATAAATAATTAATTAATCATGGGGAACACTCGTTGGAGGAGCGCCGAATCGCCAATCCTGAAGAGCATCCTACCATCCTACTCCGACCTGTATAGTCTACTACTCTTAAAAGTTCAAATATGGGGACCAATAATGGCCCATATCTAACTCCAAGCTGTACAACTCTTAAAAGTTCCAAGATGAATGACCAACCATGGTCCAGATCTAACTCCAAGCTCTATTACCCGTAAAAGTTCCAAGATGATTGACCAACCACATCTAAGGATCTTACTCCAAGCTGCTTCTACCCTTAAAAGTTGCAAGATAATGACGGACCAAATATGGACCAGATTCCAATATGATGCACCTATCAATGACCAGATCCAACTCCCACATATTTGTTTTATACTGGAGGATAATAATTCTTATCCCTCCAACTGCGGAGTCAAATCCTAATTTTTAGTGCCACCGTGCGGGAATGTGAGAAAAAACAGTGATCATTACAGAATTGGATGCAAATCACAATCAACATCAAGGTTGTAGAAATTTGCATCCGGGCATGTTATATCGAATTTTAACCCACAACGTATACCGGTTGAGGTATGGTTGTGTTTGGTGTGAGTTGAAATAGGCTGGGCGAAGGGTAGCAAGTCGCTTGCGAGGAGCCGTGAGGTGGAATTCAAGGTGCCAGCACATTGGGATTTTGTCCAAGAGTTAGACGGGGATTAGTCATGTTATTATGCATTCGTTTATCTGAAGGTAAGATAGGTTCCGTTGTACCGTACCTTGATATAAACCACTGATAAATACTTGAATAATCCCTTCAAAAAGTTCCCAAGATAGACACAACGAATATCCCAACGCCAAGACCACATCCCAAGATTCTTTTGGCAAAAACCAAGGATTGGTAAATATTCTGCGTACATTCGTAATGAGAGATGGTGGTGTGTGTATCGAGAGCTGACATCAGGAGATATGTGACACGAATATAGTAGACTATTTACGAATGCGCCTGTTTTTGTATGCAATGAAAACTGCGGTTTTTCCGGTTTCGCCCAGTAGAATCAGCAGAGCCCTTCAGTGAAGGCTTGCCACAGCCACGGGTTAACGGATGGGACTCAATGATCACAGGAAATTCCTGAAGAAGAATGAAGCGGTAGTTCTATAAAGAGTGTGACCACGAAATTAATGAAAGGCGTGAATGCATAATAAAATTAAGGAACATCTACAGAAATAAAGATTATAAAAAATATATATAAATGACGGACACGCTATACAAAAGATTGGAAACGTGATATAGAAAGATATATTATAATAGAAAAAATCAGTATTAACTTACACTGATCAGGAGGAAACTGCATACATGGAAATGAATAAAGGTTTAAACACGAAGAGGAAAAGAACTCGTGAGTGACAGAGAAACACAAACACACAAATCAACAAAATATAATATAAAACACAACTAAAACACACACACCCACCCACACACAAACACACACACCAGACACACACACAAACAACATACACAAACACCACACACGACACATCAAACACACCACACACACACACACATACACACACACACACACACACACACACACCACAACGTACACAACACACACACCACACACACAATTACACACACCAAAAAACACACACAAACATAACACACCACACACACACACACACACACACAACAAACACACACACACACAACACACACACACACACACACACCACACACAACTCACAAACACACATCACACAACACAAACACACACACACACACACACAACACACACACACACACACACACACCACACCCACACACACACACAAACACACAGACACACAACACACACACACACACACACACACACACCACAAAACACACACAACACAAACACACACCCAACACACACACACACAACACCCTAACACACACCCTCATGAAACAAAAAGGAACAACCGATGATCAAAAACACACAAAAACGAGAACAAAAAGTCTCATTACAGGCAAAACAAACACCATAAAAAAAAGACCCACAAACCAACAACAAAAACAACAGGGATATGTATGAAAAGGTGAGACAGCGATACAGGTGAATATATGAGGGGAGAAAAAAATGGAAACAAAACTAAAAACAATCCAGAAATAAAGATAGATAGCTATTGGTTAATTAATAAATAATAATAATCATGGGGAAACACTCGTGAAGGAGCGCCGAATCGCCAAATCCAGGAGAGCATCCTACATCCTACTCCGACCTGATAGTCTACTACGTCTTTAAAAGTGAGTTAATTATGGTGGGACCAATATATGGCCCAGATCTAACTCCAAGCTGTACAACTTTAAAAGTTCCAAGATGAATGGACCAACCATGGTCCCGATTAACTCCAAGCTCTATTACCCGTACAAAGGTCAGATGAGCGACAACCAACATCTAAGGATCTTACTGCCAAGCTGTTCTATCCCTTAAAAGTTGCAAGATAATGACGGACCAAATATGACCCAGATTCCAATATGATGCACCCCTATCAATGACCAGATCCAACTCCCACATATTTGTTTATACTGGAGTATAATAATTCTTATCCCTGAAACTGCGGAGCAATCAATCTTTTAGTGCCCACCAGGCGGAATGTGAGAAAAACAGTTTATCATTGACAGGAATGGATGCAAATCACATCAACATCAAGGTTGTAGAAATTTGCAGCCGGCATTTATTATCTAATTTTAACCCAAACGGATTTGGGTGGAGGTAGGGTTGTGGTTGGAGAGTTGAAAAGCTGGGGCGACGAGGGTAGCAAGTCGCTTGCGAGAGACGGTGATGTGATTCAAGGGTGCCAAACATTGGGATTTTTGTCCCAAGATTTAGGACGGAGATATTCATGTATTTATGCAGTCTTTTATCTGAAGGTAAGCCATAGGTTTCCGTTGTACGTACCTTGATATTGTAAACACTGAATAAAATACTTGAATAATCCCTTCAAAAGTCCCAAGTAGACACAAAAATATCCCAACGCCAAGACCTTACCCCATCCCAAGATCTTTGGCAAAAACCAAGGATTGGTAAAGTAAATATCTGGGTAACATCGTAATGAGGAGATTGTGGTCGTGTGTATCAGAGCTGTAGAGTGACATCAAGGCGTATTGGTGACACACTAAGTAGACTTTTACGAATGTCGCCATGCGTTTTGTAGGCAATGAAAAACTGCGGGGTTTCCGGGTGTTCGCAGTAGCCTCAGAGAGCTTCAGAAGGCTGGCCACAGCCCACGGGTTAACTGGATGACTATGACAAGGAATTCCTGAATAAGAATTTAGGAAGGTAGTCTATAAAGAGTGTTGACCAAGAAATTAATGAAGGGCGTGGAATGAAATCAAATTTAAGGTACATCTACAAGAAATAAAGATTTATAAATATATATAAAAGACGACGTATACAAAAGATGGAAACGTGATATAGAAAGATATATTATAATAGAAAATAATCAGTATTAACATACACTTCATTCAGGAGGAAACTGCATACATGGAAATGAATAAGGTAAACAAGAAGGAGGAAAAGAACAAAGAACCGTGAGTGACAGAGAAACACAAAAACACAAATCAACAAAATATAATTATAAAACACAACTAAAACACACACACCCACCCACACACAAACACACACACACACAGACACACACACAAACACATACACAAACACACACATCGCACACAACACACACACACACACACACACACACACACACACACACAACACACACACACACACGCACACACACACACACACACACTTACACACCAACACACACACACACATACAACACACACACACACACACACACACACACACACACACACACACACACACACACACACACCACACACACACCACACACACACACACACACACACACACACACACACACACACACACACACACACACACACACACACACACACCACACACACACACACACACACACACACACACACACACACACACACACACACACACACACACACACACACACACACACACACACACACACACACACTAACACACACCCTCATGAAACAAAGGAACACCCGATGATCAAAAACACACAAAAACGAGAACAAAAGTCTCATTACAGCAAAACAAACACCATAAAAAAAAGACCACAACAACAACAAAACAACAGGGATATATGAAAAAGGTGAGACAGCGATACAGGTGAATATATGAGGGGAGAAAAAAATGGAAACAAAACTAAAACACATCCAGAAATAAAGATAGATAGCTATTGGTTAATTAATAAATAATTAATTAATCATGGGGAACACTCGTTGGAGGAGCGCCGAATCGCCAATCCTGAAGAGCATCCTACCATCCTACTCCGACCTGTATAGTCTACTACTCTTAAAAGTTCAAATATGGGGGACCAATAATGGCCCAGATCTAACTCCAAGCTGTACAACTCCTAAAAGTTCCAAGATGAATGACCAACCATGGTCCAGATCTAACTCCAAGCTCTATTACCCGTAAAAGTTCCAAGATGATTGACCAACCACATCTAAGGATCTTACTCCAAGCTGTTCTACCCTTAAAAGTTGCAAGATAATGACGGACCAAATATGGACCAGATTCCAATATGATGACATCTACCTATCCTTATGGACAA
>JACEEZ010007848.1:67204-78785 GCA_016584305.1 Chionoecetes opilio | reverse complement strand
TGCATACGAAGAATAAGGACAGAGAAAACCGACAAACACAAAAACACAACAACAAAATAATTATAAAACACAACTAAAACACACACACCCCACACCAACAACACACACACACACACACACACACACACACACACAACAAACAACACACAAACACACACCACACACAACACACACACACACACACACACACACACACACACACACACACACACACTACACACCACACAACACACACACAACACACACACACACACACACACACACACACACACACACACACACACACACACACACACACACACACACACACACACACACACACACACACACACACACACACACACACACACACACACACACACACACACACACACACACACACACACACACACACACACACACACCACACACACACACACACACACACACACACACACACACACACACACACACACACACACACACACACACACTAACACACACCCTCATGAAACAAAGGAACACCCGATGATCAAAAACACACAAAAACGAGAACAAAAGTCTCATTACAGCAAAACAAACACCATAAAAAAAAGACCACAACAACAACAAAACAACAGGGATATATGAGAAAGGTGAGACAGCGATACAGGTGAATATATGAGGGGAGAAAAAAATGGAAACAAAACTAAAACACATCCAGAAATAAAGATAGATAGCTTTGGTTAATTAATAAATAATTAATTAATCATGGGGAACACTCGTTGGAAGGAGCGCCGATCGCCAATCCTGAAGAGCATCCTACCATCCTACTCCGACCTGTATAGTCTACTACTCTTAAAAGTTCAAATATGGGGGACCAATAATGGCCCAGATCTAACTCCAAGCTGTACAACTCTTAAAAGTTCCAAGATGAATGACCAACCATGGTCCAGATCTAACTCCAAGCTCTATTACCCGTAAAAGTTCCAAGATGATTGACCAACCACATCTAAGGATCTTACTCCAAGCTGCTCTACCCTTAAAAGTTGCAAGATAATGACGGACCAAATATGGACCAGATTCCAATATGATGCACCTATCAATGACCAGATCCAACTCCCACATATTTGTTTTATACTGGAGGATAATAATTCTTATCCCTGAAACTGCGGGAGCAAAAAAATTTTTAGTGCCACCAGTGCGGGAATGTGAGAAAAACGATGATCATTACAGAATTGGATGCAAATCACATCAACATCAAGGTTGTAGAAATCTGCATCCGGCATTATATCTAATTTTAACCCAAACGTATTGGGTTGAGGTATGGTTGTGGTTGGGAGTTGAAATAGCTGGGGCGAAGGGCAGCAAGTCGCTTGCGTGAGACGGTTGAGGTGAATTCAAGGGTGCCACACATTGGGATTTTGTCCCAAGATTTAGACGGGATTATTCATGTATTTATGCAGTCGTTTATCTGAAGGTAAGCATAGGTTCCGTTGTACCGTACCTTGATATAAACCACTGAATAAATACTTGAATAATCCCTTCAAAAGTCCCAAGATAGACACAAAATATCCCAACGCCAAGACCTACATCCCAAGATCTTTTGGCAAATAACCAAGGATTGGTAAATATCTGCGTTTATCGTAGGTAGGCAGATGGTGGTGTGTGTTATCGAGAGCTGACATCAAGGCGTATATGTGACACAATAAGTAGAATTTTACGAATGTCGGCCTGGTTTTTGTATGCAATTGAAAACTGCGGTTTCGGTTTCGCAGTAGCTCAGCAGAGCCTTCAGGAAGGCTTGCCACAGCCCACGGGTTAACTGGATGGACTATGACAAGGAATTCCTGAATAAGAATTGAAGAAGGTAGTCTATAAAGAGTGTTGACCAAGAAATTAATGAAGGGCGTGGAATGAAATCAAATTTAAGGAACATCTACAAGAAATAAAGATTTATAAATATATATAAAAGACGACGTATACAAAAGATGGAAACGTGATATAGAAAGATATATTATAATAGAAAATAATCAGTATTAAGATACACATCATTCAGGAGGAAACTGCATACATTGAAATGAATAAGGTAAACAAGAAGGAGGAAAAGAACCATGAGTGACAGAGAAACACAAAACCACAATTCAACAAAATATAATTATAAAACACAACTAAAACACACACACCCACCCACACACAAACACACACACACAGACACACACACAAACACATACACAAACACACACATCGCACACAACACACCACACACACACACACACACACACACACACACACACACACTACACACACAAACACACACACACACCACACACACACACAAACACAACCACACACACACAACACACACACACACACACACACACACACACACACACACCACACACACACACACACACACACACAACTCACACACACACACCACACACACACCACACACACACCACACACACACACACAACACACACACACACACACACCACACACACACACACAACACACACACACACACACACACTACACAGCACCCTCATGAAACAAAGGAACACCCGATGATCAAAAACACACAAAACGAGAACAAAAGTCTCATTACAGCAAAACAAACACATAAAAAAAAGACCACAACAACAACAAAACAACAGGGATATATGAGAAGGTGAGACAGCGTACAGGTGAATATATGAGGGGAGAAAAAAATGGAAACAAAAGTAAAACACATCCAGAAATAAAGAAGATAGCTAATGTGTTAATTAATAAATAATTAATTAATCATGGGGAACACTCGTTGGAGGGAGCGCCGCATCGCCAATCCTGAAGAGCATCCTACCATCCTACTCCGACCTGTATAGTCTACTACTCTTAAAAGTTCAAATATGGGGGACCAATAATGGCCCAGATCTAACTCCAAGCTGTACAACTCTTAAAAGTTCCAAGATGAATGACCAACCATGGTCCAGATCTAACTCCAAGCTCTATTACCCGTAAAAGTTCCAAGATGATTGACCAACCACATCTAAGGATCTTACTCCAAGCTGTTCTACCCTTAAAAGTTGCAAGGTAATGACGGACCAAATATGGACCAGATTCCAATATGATGCACCTATCAATGACCAGATCCAACTCCCACATATTTGTTTTATACTGGAGTATAATAATTCTTATCCCTGAAACTGCGGGAGCAAATCAATTTTTAGTGCCACCAGTGCGGGAATGTGAGAAAAACAGTGATCATTACAGAATTGGATGCAAATCACATCAACATCAAGGTTGTAGAAATCTGCATTCGGCATTATATCTAATTTTAACCCAAACGTATTGGGTTGAGGTATGGTTGTGGTTGGGAGTTGAAATAGCTGGGGCGAAGGGTAGCAAGTCGCTTGCGAGAGACGGTTGAGGTGAATTCAAGGGTGCCACACATTGTGAATTTGTCCCAAGAGTTAGACGGGATTAGGCATGTATTTATGCCTCGTTTATCTGAAGGTACGCATAGTTCCGTTGTAAACCGTAACTGTGATATAAACGACTGAATAAATACTTGAATATCCCATTCAAAGTCCCAAGATAGACACAAAATATCCCAACGCCATACCTACATCCCAATTCTTTTGGCATAATAACCAAGATTGGTAATATCTGCGTACATCATAGTTTGCAGGATGGTGGTGTGTGGTTATCGAGAGCTGACATCAAGGCGTATATGGACACAATAATAGACTTTTACGAATGTCCGGCCTGGTTTTTGTATACAATTGAAAACTGCACGGGTTTCGGTTTCGCATTAGCTCAGAGCGAGCCCTTCAGGAAGAGGCTTGGCCACAGCCCACGGGTTAACTGGAATGGGACTGATGACAAGGATTCCTGAATAATATTGAATAAGGTAGTCTATAAGAGTGTTGACCGAAGAAATTTAATTAAGGGCCGCGGATGAAATCAAATTTAGGATACCTCTACAAGAATAAAAGATTTATAAAAATATATAGAAAGACGACGTATACAAAGTTTGAAACGTGATATAGAAAGATATATTATACTAGAAAATATCATTATTAAGATACACATCATTCAGAGGAACCTGCAATACATGGAAATGAAATAAGGTAAACAAGAAGGAGGAAAAGAACCATGATTGACAGAGACACACAAAACACAAATCACAAAATATAATTATATAAAAAACAACTAAAAACACCACACCCACCCATACACAACACACACACGCAGACACACACACAAACACATACACAAACACACACATCGCACACAAAACCCCACACACATACAACCACACACACACACACACAACACACACACACACACACACACGTACACCACACACACACACACACTTAAACACACAAACCAGACACACACACATACACACCACACACACAACACCACAACCACAACACACACAACACACCCACACACACACACACACACACACACACACACAACTCACACACTACACACTCCACACAAACCACACACACACACACACACCCGACACACACACAACCACACATCACACACACACACACACACTACACATACACACACCACACACCATACACACACACACACCACACATCACACACACACACACACACACAACACACTAACACCACCGCATGAAACAAAGGGAACACCACGATGTCAAAAAAACACACAAAAACGAGAACAAAAGTCTCATTACAGCAAAACAACACCATAAAAAAAGACCACACAACACAACCAACGGATATATGAAAAGGTGAGGACAGCGTACAGGTGAATAAGGATGGGAGAAAATGGAAACAAAACGAAACCACATCCAGAAATAAAGATAGATAGCTAATGGTTACTTAATAAATAATTAATTAACATGGGGATACCCGTTTGGAGGGCGCCGCATCGCCAATCCTGAAGAGCATCCTACCATCCTACTCCGAACTGTAGAGTCCTCTACTCTTAAAAGTTCTAAAATATGGGGACCAATAATTGCCCAGATCTAACTCCAAGCTGTACAACTCTTAAATTCAAGATTAATGAGTCAACCATGGTCCATATCTAACTCCAAGCTCTTTACCCGTAAACGCTTCCAAGATGATTGACCAACCACATCTAAGGATCTTACTTCCAGCTGTTCTAAACCCTTAAAAGTTGCACAGATAATGACGGACAAATATGGACCAATTCCAATATGATGCACCTACATGACCAGTCCAACTCCCACATATTTGTTTTTATCTGGAGGATAATAATTCTTATCCCTGAAAACTGCGGGAGTCAAATCAATTTTTATGTGGCCACCGTGCGGGAATGTTAAAAAAAAGTGATCATTACAGAAATTGATCAAATCACACATCAACATCGAAGGTTGTTAGAAATCTGCATCCGGCATTATATCTTAATTTAACCCAAACGTATTGGGTTGATATGGTTGTGATTGGGGGAGTTGAAATGCTGGGTCGATGGCAGCAAGTCGCTTGCGAGAGACGGTTGAGGTGAATTCAAGAAGTGTCCGACACATTGGGATTTTGTCCCAAGATTTAGACCGGGTTTATTCATGTATTTTTAATTCAGTCGTTTATCTGAAGGTAGCATAGGTTCCGTTGTACCGTACCTTTGATATAAACCACTGAATAATAACTTTAATAATCCTTCAAAAGTCCGCAAGATAGACACAAAATAATCCCAACGCCAAGACCTACATCCCAAGATCTTTTGGCAAATAACCAAGGATGGGTAAATATCTGCGTCACATCGTAGTTAGGCAGATGGGTGGTGTGTGTTATCGGGAGAAGCTGACATCAGGCGTATATGTAACACAATAAGTAGACTTTACGAATTTCGGCCTGGTTTTTTATGCATTGAAACTGCGGTGTTTCGGTTCGCAGTAGCTCAGCACAGCCTTCAGGAAGCCTTGGCCACAGCCCACGGGTTACTGGAATGGACTTGACAGGAATTTCCTGAATAAGAATTGACAGGAGTAGTCTATAAAGAGTGTTGACCAGAATTATGAAGGGCGTGGAATGAAATCAAATTTAAAAGGACATCTACAAGAAATAAAGATTTATAAATATATATAAAGAACGACGTAATACAAAAGATGGAAACGTGATATAGAAAGATATACTATACTAGCAAATTAATCAGTATTAAGATACACATCATTCTAGGGAGGAAACTGCATACTGGACCATGAATAAGGTAAAACAAAGAAGGAGGAAAAGAACCATGAGTGACGAGAAACACAAAAACACAAATCAACAAAATATAATTATAAAACACACTAAAACACACACACCCACCCACACACAAACCAGCACACCAGACACACACACAAACACATACCAAACACACACATCGCACGACAACACACACACACACACAGACACACACACACACACACACACACCACGTCACACACACACACACACTTACACACCAACCCAAGCACACACAGCATACACACATCACACACACACACACCACACACACACCCATAACACACACACACACACACACAACTCACACACTACACACTCACACACACAACACACCACACAACACCAAGCACCACACACACACACAACACAACATCCACACACCACACACACACACACACGTACCACGACACACACACACACACGACACACCAACACGACACACACACACCTAAACACACCACCCTCATGAAACAAAGGGAACACCCGATGATCAAAAAACAAACAAAAACGAGAACAAAAGTCCTTCATTAACAGCAATACAAACACCATAAGAAATAGACCACACAACAACAAAACATCAGGGATATATGAGAAAGTGAGACAAGCGATACAGGTGAATATAATAGGGGATATAAAAAAATGGAAACAAAACTAAAACCACATCCAGAAATAAAGATAGATAGCTAATGTTTATTAATAAATCATTATTAATAATGGGGAACACTCGTTGGAGGAGCGCCGCATCGCCAATCCTGAAGGGCATCCTACCATCCTATTTCCGACCTTGTATAGTCTTCCTACTCTTAAAAGCTCCATATGGGGGACCACTAATGGCCCATATCTAACTCCAAGTCTGTACAACTCTTAAAAGTTCCAAGAAATGAATGACCCAACCATGGTCCAAATCTAACTCCAAGCTCTATTACCCGTAAAAGGCTCCAAGAGATTGACCAACACATCTAAAGGTCTTACTCCAAGCTGTTCTACCCTTACTAGTTCAAGAAAATCCGAACCAAAATATGTCCAGATTTTCCAATATGATGCACCTATCAATTGACCAGCTCCCCTCCCCTATTTTTGTTTTATACTGGAGATAATATTCTTATCCTCCCTAAACTGCGGGAGCAATCAAATTTTTAGTGCCACCTGACGGGAATGGTGAGAAAAACAGTGATCATGACAGAATTGATGCAATCACATCAACATCAAGGTTGTAGAAATCTGCTGCCGGCATTATATCTAATTTTAACCCAAACGTATTGGGTTGAGGGTATGGTTTGTGGGTTTGGGAGTTGAAATAGCTGGGGCGAAGGGCAGCAAGTCGCTTGCGAGAGACGGTTGAGGTGAATTCAAGGGTGCCACACATTGGGATTTGTCCCAAGATTTAGACGGGATTATTCATGTATTTAGGCAGTCGTTTATCTGAAGGTAAGCATAGGTTCCGTTGTACCGTACCTTGATATAAACCACTGAATAAATACTTGAATAATCCCTTCAAAATCCCAAGATAGACACAAAAATATCCCAACGCCAAGACCTACATCCCAAAATCTTTTTGGGAAATAACCAAGGATTGGGAAAAATCTGCGTAAATCGTTTGTTAGGCAGATGGTGGTGTGTGTTATCGAGAGCTGACATCAAGGCGTATATGTGACACAATAAGTAGACTTTTACGAATGTCGGCCTGTTTTTGGGATGCAATTGAAAACTGCGGTTTCGGTTTCGCAGTAGCTCAGCAGAGCCTTCAGGAAGGCTTGCCACAGCCCACGGGTTTTAACTGGATGGACTATGACAAGGAATTCCTGAATAGAATTGAAGAGGTAGTCTATAAAGAGTGTTGACCAAGAAATTAATGAAGGCCGTGGAATGAAACAAATTTAAGGAACATCTACAAGAAATAAAGATTTATAAAAAATATATAAAAGACGACGTATACAAAAATGGAAACGTGATATAGAAAGATATATTATAATAAAAATAATCATATTAAGAACACATCATTCAGGAGGAAACTGCATACATGGAAATGAATAAGGTAAACAAGAAGGAGGAAAAGAACCATGAGTGACAGAGAAACACAAAAAACAAATTCAACAAAAATAATTATAAAAACAACAACCAAAAAAACACACACACCCACCCACACACAAACACACACACACAGACACACACACAAACACATACACAAACACACACATGGGCACACAACACACACCACACACACACACCACACCCCACACACACACACACACACACGTACACAACACACACACACAACACACACACACAAACACACACACCCCACATACACACACCACACACACCACACACACACACACAAAAACACACACACACACACACACAACACACACACACACAACACACACACACACACACACACACACACACACACACACACACACAAAACACACACACACCACACACACACACACCCACACACACACACACCACACACACACACACACACACACACCCCACACACACACACACCACACACACAACACTAACACACACCCTCATAAAAACAAAGGAACCCCCGATATCAAAAACACCCAAAAACGAGAACAAAAGTTCATTACAGCAAAACAAACCCCATAAAAAAAAGACCACAACAACAACAAAACAACAGGGATATATGGAAAGGTGAGACAGCGATACAGGTGAATATATGAGGGGAGAAAAAAATGGAAACAAAACTAAAACACATCCAGAAATAAAGATAGTAGCTATTGGTTAATTAATAAAAAATTTAATTAAAATCATGGGGAACACTCGTTGGAAGGAGCGCCGAATCGCCAATCTGAAGACATCCTACCATCCTACTCCAAACCCGTATAAGTCTACTACTCTTAAAAGTTCAAATATGGGGGACCAATAATGGCCCCGATCTAACTCCAAGCTGTACACTCTTAAAAGTTCCAAGATGAATGCCAACCCTGGTCCAATCTAACTCCAAGCTTATTACCCGTAAAAGTTCCAAGATGATTGACCAACCACATTAAGGACTTACTCCAAGCTGTTCTACCCTTAAAAGTTGCAAGATAATGACGGACCAAAATGGACCAGATTCCAATATGATGCACCTATCAATGACCAGATCCAAACTCCCACATATTTGTTTATACTGGGGGATAAAAATTTTTTATCCCTAAAACTGCGGAGCAAATCAATTTTTAGTGCCACCAGTGCGGGAATGTGAGAAAAACGGGGATCATTACAGAATTGGATGCAAATCCATCAACATCAGGTTGTAGAAATTTGCACCCGGCATTATATCTAATTTTAAAACCCAAACGTATTGGGTTAGGTATGGTTGTGGTTGGGATTGAAATAGCTGGGGCGAAGGGCAGCAAGTCGCTTGCGAGAGACGGTTTGAGGTGAATTCAAGGGTGCCACACATTGGATTTTGTCCCAAGATTTAGACGGGATTATTCATGTATTTATGCAGTCGTTTTATCTGAAAGGGAAGCATAGGTTCCGTTGTACCGTACCTTGATATAAACCACTGAATAAATACTTGAAAATCCCTTCAAAAATCCCAAGATAGACACAAAATATCCCAAAGCCAAGACCCACATCCCAAGATCTTTTGCAAATAACCAAGGATTGGTAAATATCTGCGTACATCGTATTAGGCAGATGGTGGTGTGTGTTATCGAGAGCTGACATCAAAGGGGTATATGTGACACAATAATAGACTTTTACGAATGTCGGCCTGGTTTTTTGTATGCAATTGAAAACTGCGGTTTCGGTTTCGCAGTAGCTCAGCAGAGCCTTCAGGAAGGCTTGCACGCCCACGGGTTAACTGGATGGACTATGCAAGGAATTCCTGAATAAGAATTGAAGAAGGTAGTCTATAAAGAGTGTTGACAAGAATTAATGAAGGGCGTGGGAAAGAAAACAATTTAAGGAACATCTACAAGAAATAAAGATTTATAAAATATATAAAAGACGACGTATACAAAAGATGGGAAAGTGATATAGAAAGATATATTATAATAGAAATAATCAGTATTAAGATACACATCATTCAGGAGGGAAAATGCATACATGGAAATGAATAAGGTAAACAAGAAGGGAAAAGAACCATGAGTGACAGAGAAACACAAAAACACAATTCAACAAAATATAATTATAAAACACAACTAAAACACACACACCCACCCACACACAAACACACACACACAGACCACACACAAACACATACACAAACACACACATCGCACACAACACACACACCACACACACACACAACACACACACACACAACACACACACACGTACACGCACACACACACACACACACACACACACAAACACACACACACACACACACACACACCACACACACCACACACACACACACACACAACACACACACCACACACACACACACAACTCACACACACACACTCACACACACACACACACACACACACACACACACACACACACACACACACACACACACACACACACACACACACACACACACACACACACACACACACACACACACACACACACACACACACACACACACACACACACACACACACACACACACTAACACACACCCTCATGAAACAAAGGAACACCCGATGATCAAAAACACACAAAAACGAGAACAAAAGTCTCACAACAGCAAAACAAACACCATAAAAAAAGACCACAACAACAACAAAACAACAGGGATATATGAGAAAGGTGAGACAGCGATACAGGTGAATATATGAGGGGAGAAAAAAATGGAAACAAAACTAAAACACATCCAAAAATAAAGATAGATACCTAATGGATAATTAATAAATAATTAATTAATCATGGGGATTACTCGTTGGAGGGAGCGCCGCATCGCCAATCCTGAAGAGCATCCTACCATCCTACTCCGACCTGTATAGTCTACTACTCTTAAAAGTTCAAATATGGGGGACCAATAATGGCCCAGATCTAACTCCAAGCTGTACAACTCTTAAAAGTTCCAAGATGAATGACCAACCATGGTCCAGATCTAGCTCCAAGCTCTATTACCCGTAAAAGTTCCAAGATGATTGACCAACCACATTAAGGATCTTACTCCAAGCTGTCTACCCTTAAAAGTTGCAAGATAATGACGGACCAAATATGGACCAGATTCCAATATGATGCACCTATCAATGACCAGATCCAACTCCCACATATTTGTTTTATACTGGAGGATAATAATTCTTATCCCTGAAACTGCGGGAGCAAATCAATTTTTAGTGCCACCAGTGCGGGAATGTGAGAAAAACGATGATCATTACAGAATTGGATGCAAATCACATTAACATCAAGTTTGTAGAAATCTGCATCCGGCATTATATATAATTTACCCAAGTTGGTGAATGGTTGGA
>JACEEZ010007848.1:48343-65781 GCA_016584305.1 Chionoecetes opilio | reverse complement strand
ACATCACCATCAAGGTTGTAGAAATGTTGCATCCGGCATTATATCTATTTTAACCCAAACGTATTGGTATGAGTATGGTTGTGGTTGGGAGTTGAATGCTGGGGCGAAGGGCAAGCAAGAGTCGCTTTGCGAAGACGGTTGGGTGAATTCAAGGGTGTCCACACATTGTGATTTTGTCCCAAGATTTTAGACGGGATTATTCATGTTTTATGCAGTCGTTTATATGAAGGTAGACATAGGTTCCGTTGTAACCGTACCTGTGATCTAAAACCCTGAATAAATACTTGCATAATCCCTTCAAAGTCCCAGATAGACACAAAATATCCCAACGCCAAGACGCTCCATCCCAATTCTTTTGGCAAATAACACAAATAAGTGGTAATATCTGCGTTACATAATCGTAATGATGCAGATGGTGGTGTGTGTTATCCGGAGAGCTGACATCAAGCGTATCTGACACAAGAAGTAGACTTTTACGAACTGTCGGCATGGTGTTTTGTATGCAATTGAAAACTGCGGTTTCCGTTTTCGCAGTAGCTCCGCATCGCTTCATGAAGGCTTACAAGCCCCACGGGTTTACTGGATTGACTATGACAAGAGAATTCCTGAATAATAATTGAAGAAGGTAGTCTAATAAAGAGTGTTGACCAAGAAATTATTAGGGCGTGGAATGAAATCAAAGTTAAGGACTCTATAAGAAATAAATTTATAAATATATATAAAGAAGACGTATACAAAAGATGGAAACGTGATATCGAAGATATCTTATAATAGAAAATCATCAGTCTTAGATACCATCATTCAGGAGAAACTGCCTACATGGAAATGAATAAGGTAAACAAGAGGAGAAAGAACGTGAGGTTACAGACGAAACACAGAAAACACAAATCACAAATATAATTATAAACCAAATAAAACACACCACTGCCCACCCACACACAAACACACCCAAACAGACACACACACAAACACCGACACAACACGACCCAGCGACCACAACACACACACACACACACACACACACACACACACGACACAACACGCACACACACACCCAGGACACTTACACTCACACAAACACACACACACCCATACACACACCATACACACACACACACACACACAACACACACACACACACACACACACAACTCCACACACACACTCCACACACCACACCACACACACACACACAACACACCACACACACAGACCATTACACACACACATCACACACACACACACACACACACACACACACACACACACCACCACACACACACACACACACACTAGACCACACACCCTCATGCAACAAGGAACAACCCAGATCAAACACAACAAAAACGAGAACAACAGTCTCTTCAGCAAACAAACACCCATGAAAAAAAAGACCACCACAACAAACAAAAATCAACAGGATATATGAGAAAGGTGAGACAGCGATAACAGGTGAAATATATGAGGGGGAAAAAAATGGAAACAAAACTAAAACCCCTCCAGAAATACAGATAGATAGTTATTGGTTAATTAATAAATAATTAAATTAATCATGGCGAACCTCGTTGAAGGGAGCGCCGAATCGCCAATCCTGAAGAGCATCCTACCAATCCTACTTTCCGACCTGTATAGTCTAGCTACTCTTAAAAGTTCAATATGGGGGACCAATAATGTCCCAGATCTAACCTCTAACTGTACACCTCTTAAAAGTTCCAGATGAATGACCAACATGGTCCATATCTAACTCCAAGCTTCTATTACCTCGTAGAAAGTTTCCAATATTTGAACTACCACACATCTAATGATCTTGACTCCAAGCGGCTCTACCTTAAAAGTTGCAAGATATGACGGACCAAATATGGACCATGACCAGCTTCCAATTGATCACCTATATCCATGCCAATCCAACTCCCACTATTTGTTTTATACTGGATGATAATAAATCTTGATCCCTGGAAACTGCGGAGCAAATCAATTTTTAGTGGCCACCATGTCGGGAATGTGAGAAAAACAGTGATCTATTAAGAATTTGATGCAAATCACATCACATCAAGGTTGTAAAATCTGCATCCGGCATTATAATCTAATTTTAACCAACGTATGGGTTGAGGTATGGTTGTTGTTGGGAGTTGAAATAGCTGGCGAAGGGGCAGCATTCGCTTGCGTGAGACGGTGAGTGAATTCAAGGGTGCCTAAACATTGGGAATTTTGTCCCAAGATTTAGACGGATTATTCATGTATTTATGCAGTACGTTTTATATGAAGGTAAGCATAGGTTCCGTTGTAACGCGTACCTTGATATAAACCACTGACTAAATACTTGAATAATCCCTTCAAAAGTCCCCAATATACACAAAATTCCCAACGCCAAGACCTACAATCCCAAGATCTTTTGGCAAATAACCAAGGATTGTAAATATCTGCGTTCCATCGTAATTAGGTAGGATGTGGGTGTGTTATCGAGAGCTGACATCAAGGCGTATAATGTGACACAATAAGTAGACTTTACGAATGTCGGCCTGGTTTTTGTATGCACTTGAAAACTGCGGTTTCGGTTTCGCAGTACTCAGCAGCGCCTTCATGAAGGCTTGTCCCACAGCCCACGGGTTTAACTGGGATTGACTTGGCAAGGAATTCCTGAATACGATTGAAGAAAGTAGTTCTATAAAGAGTGTTGACCAAGAACATTAAATGAAGGGCGTGGAAATGAAATCAAATTTAGAAACATCTCAAGAAATAAAGATTTATAATATATATAAAAACGACGTATACAAAAGATGGAAACGTGCTATAGAAAGATGATATTCTAATAGAAATAATCATTATTAAGATACACATCATTCAAGAAACTGCATACATGGAATGAATAGGTAAACAAGAAGAGACAAGAACCATGAGTGACGAGAAACACAAAACACAATCAACAAAATATATTTAAAACAAAACTAAAACACACACACCCACCCACCACAAACACACACAAACAGACCACACACAAACAACCTACACAAACACACACATCGTACACAAACACAGCACACACAAACAGCACACACACACACACACCCACACGAACACGCACACACACACACACACCTTACACACACAAACCGACACACAGCATCCACACACCATACACACACAGCACACACACACACACACACACATAACACACACACACACAAACCACGACACACACACTACACACACACACACACAACACACACACACACACACACACACAACACACACACACACAACAGAACACACACACACACACACACACACGACACACACGACACAACACACACACACACACACACACCACACACACAGCCCACACACTAACACAGCACCCTCATGAAACAAAGACACCGAAGTGATCAAAAACACACAAAAACGAGACAAAGGTCTCATTACGCAAAACAACACATAAAAAAAAGTACCAAACAACAACAAAACGAACAGGATTATGAGAAAGGTGAACAGCAATACAGGTTAATCTATGAGTGGAATAAAAAATGGAAACAAAACTAAAACAAATCCAGAAATAAAGATGATAGCTAATGGTAATTAATAAAATAATTAATTAATCAATGGGGAACACTCGTTGGAGGGAGCGCCGCATCGCCAATCCTGAAGAGCCATCCTACATCCTACTTTCCGACCTGTAATAGTCCTACTATTCGTAAAAGATCAAATATGGGGGACCATAATGGCCCAGATTAACTCCAAGCTGTACACTCTTAAAAGTTCAAGATGAAAGACCAACCATGGTCGCGAGATCTAACTCCAAGCTCTATTACCCGTAAAAGTTCCAAGATGATTGACCAACCACTCTAAGTATCTTACTCAGCTGCTCTATCCCTTAAAGTTGCAAGAATCAATGACGACAAAATATGGACCAGATTCCAATAATGATGCCCCTATCAATGACCCGATCCAACTCCAAACATATTTGTTATACTGGAGGATAATAATTCTCATCCTGAAACTGCGGGAGCAAATCAATTGTTAGTGGCCACCAGTGCGGGATATGAGAAATACGATTGATCATTACAGAATTGGATGCAATCACCATCAACATCAAGGTTTGTAGAGTCTGCATCCGGCTTAGATCTATTTAACCCAACGTATTGGGTTGAGGTATGGTTGTTGTTGGAGTTGAAATAGCTGGGGCGAAGGCACAAGTCGCTTGCGAGAGACGGTTGAGGTGAATTCAAGGGTGCCACACTTGGGATTGTTGTCCCAAGATTTAGACGATTATTCATGAATTATGCAAGTCTTTTTCTGAGGTAACATAGGTTCCGTTGTACCGTACTTGATATAAACCACTGATTAAATACTTTGAATGAATTCCTTCAAAAAGTCCCAAGATAGACACAAAATGCCCAACGGCCAGACCTACATCCCAAGATCTTTTGGCAAATAACCAAGGATTGGTAAATATCTGCGTACATCGTAGTTAGGCAGATGGTGGTGTGTGTTATCGAGAGCTGACATCAAGGCGTATATGTGACACAATAAGTAGACTTTTACGAATGTCGGCCTGGTTTTTGTATGCAATTGAAAACTGCGGTTTCGGTTTCGCAGAAGCTCAGCAGAGCCTTCAGGAAGGCTTGCCACAGCCCACGGGTTAACTGGATGGACTATGACAAGGAATTCCTGAATAAGAATTGAAGAAGTTAGTCCATAAAGAGTGTTGACCAAGAAATTAATGAAGGGCGTGGAATGAAATCAAATTTAAGGAACATCTACAAGAAATAAAGATTTATAAATATATATAAAAGACGACGTATACAAAAGATGGAAACGTGATATAGAAAGATATATTATAATAGAAAATAATCAATATTAAGATACACATCATTCAGGAGGAAACTGCATACATGGAAATGAATAAGGTAAACAAGAAGGAGGAAAAGAACCATGAGTGACAGAGAAACACAAAAACACAAATCAACAAAATATAATTATAAAACACAACTAAAACACACACACCAACCCACACACAAACACACACACACAGACACACACACAAACACATACACAAACACACACATCGCACACAACACACACACACACACATACACACACACACACACACACACACACACACACACACCACACACACCACCCCAACCACACACACACACACACACACACACACCACACACACACACACACACACACACACACACACACACCACACACACACACACACACACACACACACACACACACACACACACACACACACACACACACACACACACACACACACACACACACACACACACACACACACTAACACACACCCTCATGAAACAAAGGAACACCCGATGATCAAAAACACACAAAAACGAGAACAAAAGTCTCACAACAGCAAAACAAACACAATAAAAAAAAGACCACAACTACAACAAAACAACAGGGATATATGAGAAAGGTGAGACAGCGATACAGGTGAATATATGAGGGGAGAAAAAATGGAAACAAAACTAAAACACATCCAGAAATAAAGATAGATAGCTAATGGTTAATTAATAAATAATTAATTAATCATGGGGAACACTCGTTGGAAGGAGCGCCGAATCGCCAATCCTGAAGAGCATCCTACCATCCTACTCCGACCTGTATAGTCTACTACTCTTAAAAGTTCAAATATGGGGGACCAATAATGGCCCAGATCTAACTCCAAGCAGTACAACTCTTAAAAGTTCCAAGATGAATGACCAACCATGGTCCAGATCTAACTCCAAGCTCTATTACCCGTAAAAGTTCCAAGATGATTGACCAACCACATCTAAGGATCTTACTCCAAGCTGCTCTACCCTTAAAAGTTGCAAGATAATGACGGACCAAATATGGACCAGATTCCAATATGATGCACCTATCAATGACCAGATCCAACTCCCACATATTTGTTTTATACTGGAGGATAATAATTCTTATCCCTGAAACTGCGGGAGCAAATCAATTTTTAGTGCCACCAGTGCGGGAATGTGAGAAAAACGATGATCATTACAGAATTGGATGCAAATCACATTAACATCAAGGTTGTAGAAATCTGCATCCGGCATTATATCTAATTTTAACCCAAACGTATTGGGTTGAGGTATGGTTGTGGTTGGGAGTTGAAATAGCTGGGGCGAAGGGCAGCAAGTCGCTTGCGAGAGACGGTTGAGGTGAATTCAAGGGTGCCACACATTGGGATTTTGTCCCAAGATTTAGACGGGATTATTCATGTATTTATGCAGTCGTTTATCTGAAGGTAAGCATAGGTTCCGTTGTACCGTACCTTGATATAAACCACTGAATAAATACTTGAATAATCCCTTCAAAAGTCCCAAGATAGACACAAAATATCCCAACGCCAAGACCTACATCCCAAGATCTTTTGGCAAATAACCAAGGATTGGTAAATATCTGCGTACATCGTAATGAGGCAGATGGTGGTGTGTGTTATCGAGAGCTGACATCAAGGCGTATATGTGACACAATAAGTAGACTTTTACGAATGTCGGCCTGGTTTTTGTATGCAATTGAAAACTGCGGTTTCGGTTTCGCAGTAGCTCAGCAGAGCCTTCAGGAAGGCTTGCCACAGCCCACGGGTTAACTGGATGGACTATGACAAGGAATTCCTGAATAAGAATTGAAGAAGGTAGTCTATAAAGAGTGTTGACCAAGAAATTAATGAAGGGCGTGGAATGAAATCAAATTTAAGGAACATCTACAAGAAATAAAGATTTATAAATATATATAAAAGACGACGTATACAAAAGATGGAAACGTGATAGAGAAAGATATATTATAATAGAAAATAATCAGTATTAAGATACACATCATTCAGGAGGAAACTGCATACATGGAAATGAATAAGGTAAACAAGAAGAGAAAAGAACCATGAGTGACAGAGAAACACAAAACACAATCAACAAATATAATATAAAACACAACTAAAACACAACACACCCACCCACACACAAACACACACACACAGACACACACACAAGACACATACACAAACACAACATCGCACACAACACACACACACACACACACACACACACACACACACACACACACACAAACAAAACACGTACACACACACACACACACAACACACTACACACACAAACACACACACACACACACACACACACACACACCACACACACACACACACACACACACACACACACCACACACACACACACACAACACACAACCCCAACACACACACACACACACACACACACACACACACACACACACACACACACACACCACACACACACACACACACACACACACACACACACACACACACACACACACACACACACACACACACACAACACACACACACACACACACACACACACACACACACACACACACACACACACACACACACACACACACTAACACACACCCTCATGAAACAAAGGAACACCCGATGATCAAAATCACACAAAAACGAGAACAAAAGTCTCATTACAGCAAAACAAACACCATACAAAAAAGACCACAACAACAACAAAACAACAGGGATATATGAGAAAGGTGAGACAGCGATACAGGTGAATATATGAGGGGAGAAAAAAATGGAAATAAAACTAAAACACATCCAGAAATAAAGATAGATTGCTATTGGTTAATTAATAAATAATTAATTAATCATGGGGAACACTCGTTGGAGGGAGCGCCGAATCGCCAATCCTGAAGAGCATCCTACCATCCTACTCCGACCTGTATAGTCTACTACTCTTAAAAGTTCAAATATGGGGGACCAATAATGGCCCAGATCTAACTCCAAGCTGTACAACTCTTAAAAGTTCCAAGATGAATGACCAACCATGGTCCAGATCTAACTCAAGGCTCTATTACCGTTAAAAGTTCCAAGATGATTGACAACCACATCTAAGGATCCTTACTCCAAGCTGTTCTTACCTTAAAGTTGCAGATAATGACGGACCAAATATGGACCAGATTTCCAATATGAGGCACTATCAATGACATATCCAACTCCCACATATTGTGTTTTATACGAAGGATAATAATTGTGTGTATCCCTGAAACTGCGGGAGCAAACAATTTTTAGTGCCACCAGTGCGGGAATGTGAGAAAACAGTGATCTTACAGAATTTTTTGGATGCAAATCACATCAACATCAAGGTTGTAGAAATTGCATCCGGCATTATATCTAAATTTAACCCAAACGTATTGGGTTGAGTATGGTTATGGTTGGGAGTTGAAAATAGTGTTCTTTTCTTCTTGGGGGCGAAGAGGTAGCAATCGCTTGCGGAGACGTTTGAGCGTTTGGAATTCAAGGGTGCCATGCCACCATTGGGGAATTTGTCCCAAGATTTTAGACGGGCGGGATTCTTCATGGATTTATGCAGCGTTTATCTGAAGGTAAGCAATAGTCCGTTGTACGTACCTTGATATAAACCACTGAATAAATACTTGAATAATCCCTTCAAAAGTTCCCAGGATAGACACAAATATCCAACGCCCAAGACCTACATCCCAAGATTTTTGGCAAATAATTCCAAGGATTGGTAAAAATTAATCTGCGTACATCGTTAATGAGGCAGATGGTGGTGTGTGTTATCGAGAGCTGACATCAAGGCGTATATGTGACCATATAAGTGACTTTTACGAATGTCGGCCAGGTTTTGTATGCAATTGCGAAAACTGCTGTTTCGGTTTTCGCAGTAGCGCAGCAGAGCCTTCAGGAATCGGCCTGCCACAGCCCACGGGTTAACGGGATGGACTATGACAAGGAAATCCTGAATAAGAATTGAAGAAGGTTAGGCTATAAAGAGTGCTTGACCAAAAATTAATGAAGGGCCGTGGAATGAAATTAAATTTAAGTAACATCTACAACCGAAATAAAAGATTTATAAATATATATAAAAGCCGCCGTATACAAAAGGATGGAAACGTGATTATAGAAAGAATAATATAATAGAAAATACTCAGTATTAAGATAACACATCATTCAGGAGGGAAGGAACTGGATACATGGAAATGAATAAGGTAAAACACAAGAGGAGGAAAAGAACATGAGTTGACAGAGAACGCAAAAAACACAAATCACAAAAAATATAAATATAAAACACAACTAAAACACACACACCCACCCACACACAAACACACACACAGAACACACACAACATACACAAACACACACATCCACACACACACACACACACACACACACACACACACACACACACCACACACACACACACACACACACACCACAACACACACACACAAACACACACCACACACACACACACACACCACACACACACACACCACACACACACACACACACACACACACACACACACACACACACACACACACACACCACACACACACACACACACACCACACACACACACACCACACACACACACACACACACACACACCACACACACACACACACACACACACACACACACACACACACACACACACACACACCACACACACACACACACACACACACACCACACACACACTAACACACACCCTCATGAAACAAAGGAACACCCGATGATCAAAAACACACAAAAACGAGAACAAAAGTCTCATTACAGCAAAACAAACACCATAAAAAAAGACCACAACAACAACAAAACAACAGGGATATATGAGAAAGGTGAGACAGCGATACAGGTGAATATATGAGGGGAGAAAAAAATGGAAACAAAACTAAAACACATCCAGAAATAAAGATAGATAGCTATGGTTAATTAATAAATAATTAATTAATCATGGGGAACACTCGTTGGAAAGGAGCGCCGCATCGCCAATCCTGAAGAGCATCCTACCATCCTACTCCGACCTGTATAGTCTACTACTCTTAAAAGTTCAAATATGGGGGACCAATAATGGCCCAGATCTAACTCCAAGCTGTACAGCTCTTAAAAGTTCCAAGATGAATGACCAACCATGGTCCAGATCTAACTCCAAGCTCTATTATCCGTAAAAGTTCCAAGATGATTTACCAACCACATCTAAGGATCTTACTCCAAGCTGTTCTACCCTTAAAAGTTGCAAAATAATGACGAACCAAATATGGACCAGATTCCAATATGATGCACCTATCAATGAACAGATCCAACTCCCACATATTTGTTTTATACTGGAGGATAATAATTCTTATCCCTGAAACTGCGGGAACAAATCAATTTTTAGTGCCACCAGTGCGGGAATGTGAGAATAACAGTGATCATTACAGAATTGGATGCAAATCACATCAACATCAAGGTTGTAGAAATTTGCATCCGGCATTATATCTAATTTTAGCCCAAACGTATTGGGTTGAGGTATGGTTGTGGTTGGGAGTTGAAATAGCTGGGGCGAAGGGCAGCAAGTCGCTTGCGAGAGACGGTTGAGGTGAATTCATGGGTGCCACACATTGGGATTTTGTCCCAAGATTTAGACGGGATTATTCATATTTATGCAGTCGTTTATCTGAAGGTAAGCATAGGTTCCGTTGTACCGTACCTTGATATAAAACCACTGAATAATACTGAATAATCCTCAAAAGTCCCAAGATAGACACAAAATATCCCAACGAGAAGACCTAAATCCCAAAATCTTTTGGCAAATAACCAAGGATTGGTAAATATCTGCGTACATCGTAGTTAGGCAGATGGTGGAGTGTGTTATCGAGAGCTGACATCAAGGCGTATATGTGACACAATAAGTAGACTTTTACGAATGTCGGCCTGCGTTTTGTATTGCAATTGAAAACGTGGTTTCGGTTTCGGACGTAGCTCAAGCAGAAGCCTTCAGGAACGGCTTGCCACAGCCCATCGGGTAACTGGATGGACTATGACAAGGAAAATTCTGAATAAGAATGAAGAAAGGGTATAGTCTATTAAAGGTGTGACCAAGAAAGTTATGAATGGGCGTGGAATGAAAATCAAATTTAAAGGCACATCTTACAAGAAATAAAAAGATTTATAAATATATAAAAAGACGAACGTATACAAAAGATGGAACCGAGATATAGAAAGATAATATTAAAATAGAAAATAATAAAGTATTAAGATACACACCATTTCAGGAGGAAAATGCATACATGAAATGAATAAGGTAAACAAGGAGGAAAAAAACCATGAGTGACAGGAAACACCAAAAAAAAACAAATCAACAAATATTAATTATAAAACACAACTAAAACACACACACCCACCCACACACAAACACCACACACAACAGACACACACACAAACACATACACAAACACAACGACATCGCACACAACAACACACACACACACACACACACCACACACAACACACACACAACGCAGGTTACACACACACACACACACCACCACAAACTACACCACACAAAACACACCACAAAACATACACACACCACAACACACACAACACACACACACACACACACACACACACACACCACAACTCACCCCCCCCCACAACACACACCAGACACAACACACACAACACACACACAACACACACACACCACACACACAACACACACACACACACACCACACACACACACACACCACACACACACACACACACACACACACACACACACACACACCCCACACAACAACAACACACACACACACTAACACACACCTCATGAAAAAAGGAACATACGATGATCAAAAACACACAAAAAACGCGAACAAAAGTATATTACAGCAAAAAACAAACACCATAAAAAAAAGGCCACCTAACAACAAAACAACAGGGATATATGAGAAAGGTGAGACCGCGATACAGGTGAATATATGAGGGAGAAAAAAAATGGAAAACAAAACTAAAACAAATCCAGAAATAAAATAGATAGCTAATGTTAATTAATAATTAATTAATTAAATCAAGGGGGAACACTCGTTGGAGGAGCGCCGCCGCATCGCCAATGCTGAGAGCATACTCCCATCCTTATTCCGACCTGTATAGTCTTACTACTCTTACAAAGTTCAAATATGGGACCAATATAATGGCACAGATCGAACTCCAAGCTGTACAACTCTTAAACGTTCCAAGATGAATGACCAACCATGCAGATTCTAACTCCAGGCTCTATACCCGTAAAGTTCCAAGGATGATTGACCAACCACATCTCAGGATCTTACTCCAAGCTGTTATACCCTTCAAAGTTGCAGATAATGACGACCAAAATATGGACCAGATTCCAAATGATGCACCTACAATGACCAGATCAACTCCCACATATTGTTTATTACTGGAGCGATAAAATAATTCTTATCCCTGAAACTGCGGGGAGCAAATCAATTTTAGGCCACCAGTGCGGGATATGTGAGAAAAACAGTGATTAATACAGAATTGGATGCAAATCACATCAACATCAAGGTTTGTAGATAGAAAATCTGCATCCGGCATTATATCTAATTTAACCCAAACGTATTGGGTGAGATATGGTTGTGGTTGGGCGCGTTGAAATAGCTGGGGGCGAAGGGCAAGCAAGTCGCTTGCGAAGAGACGGTTTGAGGTGAATTCAAGGGTGCCACACATTGGATTTTGTCCCAAGATTTAGACGGGATTATTCATGTATTATGCAGTCGTTTATCTGAAAGGTAAGCAAGGTTCGTTGTACCGTACCTTGATATAAAACACTGAATAAATACTGAATATAAATCCTTCAAAAGTCCAAGATAGACACAAATATCCCAACGACAAGACCTAATACAAAACAACCAAGATCTTTTGGCAAAAACCAAGGAGTGGTAAATATCTGCTAATCGTAGTTAGGCAGATGGTGGGTGTGTTATCGAGAGCTGACATCTAGGCGTATATGTGACACAATAAGTAGACTTTTCGATGTAGGCCTGGGTTTTGTATGCAATTGAAAACTGCGGTTTCGGTTCGCAGTAGCTCAAGCAGAGGCATTTCAAGGAAGGCTTTGCCACAGCCCACGGTTAACTTGGTATGGACTATGACACGGAATACTGATAAGAATTGAAGAAGGTAGTCTATAAAGAGTGTTGGACCAGAAGTTTATGAAGAGCGTGGAATGAAATCCAATTTAAGGAACATCTACAAGAAATAAAGATTTAAAAATATAAAAAAACGGATCGTAACAAAGATAGGAAAACGTGATATAGAAGATATATTATATAGAACATAATCAGTATTAAGATACCTAATCAGGAGGAAACTGATACATGGAAATTGAATAAGGTAAACAAGAAGGAGGAAAAAAAACATGAGTGACAGAGAAACACAAAAACACAAACTCAACAAAAATAATTATAAAACACACTAAAACACACACACCCCACCACACACAAAACACACACACACAGACACACACACAAAAAACATACACAAACCCACACACATCGCACACCACACACACACACACACACACACCACCAACACACACACACGACACAAAAACACACACACCACACACAACTTACACACACAAACACACAACACACACACACACATACACACCACCACACACACCACACATACACGGCCCCCATTATGAACCTTCATATCCCCCCCCACACACACACACACACACACACACACACACACACACCCACACACACACCACACACACACACACACCACACACACAAACACACACACACAACACACTAACACACACCCCATGAACCAAAGGAAACACTTGATGATCAAAAACACACAAAAAACGAGAAAACAAAAGTATTCATTACAGCAAAACAAACACCATAAAAAAAAAGACCAAACAACAACAAAAAAAACAGGGATATTGAGAAAGGTAGACAGCGATACAGGTGAATATATGCGGGGAGGAAAAAAAAATGGAAACAAAACTAAAACACATCCAGAAATAAAAGATAGTAGCTATTGGTTAAGTAATAAATAATTAATTAATCATGGGGAACACTCTTGGAAGGAGCGCCGAATCGACAATCCTGAAGAGCATCCACCAGTCCTACTCCGACCTGTATAGTCTACTACCTTAAAAGTTCAATATGGGGGACCAATAATGGCCCCAGATCTAACTCCGAAGAAACCTGTAATACTCTTAAAAGTTCAAGATGAATGACCAACCATGGTCCAGAATCTAACATCCAAGCTCTATTACCCGTAAAAGTTCCAAGATGATTGACCAACACAATCTAAGGATCTTACTCCAAAGCTGTTCTACCTTAAAAAGTTTGCAAGATTATGACGGACAAATATGGACACATCCAATATGATGCACTATCAATGACCAGATCCAACCTCGCCCATATTTGTTTTATACTGGAGGATAATAATTCTTATCCCTGAAACTGCGGTGAGCAATAACAATTTAGTGCCACCCAGTGCGGGAATGTGAGGAAAAAACAGTGATCATTACAGAATTGATGCAAATCACCATCAACATCAAGGTTGTAGAAATCTGCATTTCCGGCATTATATCTAATTTTAACCCAAACGTTTGGGTTTTTTTTTTTTTTTTTTTTTTTTTTTTCCAAAAAAGGGGGTATGTTGTGGTGGTGAGTTGAAATAGCTGGGGCGAAGGGCAGCAAGTCGCTTGCGAGAGACGTTGAGGTGAAATTCAAAGGGTGCACACATTGGAAATTTGTCCCAAGATTTAGACGGATTCTTCAGTATTTATGCAGGGGGTTTATCTGAAGGTAAGCATAGGTTCCGTTGTACCGTACCTTGATATAAACCACGATAAATACTTGAATATCCCTCAAAATCCCAAGATAGACACAAAATACCCCAACGCCAGGACCTACATCAAGATTCTTTTGGCAAATAACAAGGATGGTAAATATCTGCGTACATCGTAATGAAGGGCAGATTGGTGGGATTGAGCCTGTGGTTATCGAGGAGCTGACATCAAGGAGTATATGTGACACAAATAAAGTAGACTTCTACGAATGTCGGCATGGTTTTTGTTATGCATTGAAACTGCGGTTTTCGGTTTCGCAGTAGCTTAGCAGAGCCGTCAGGAAGGCTTGCCACAGCCCACCGGGTTAATGGATGACTATGACAAAGAAGTCCTGAAAAGAATTGAAGAAGGTAGTCTATAAAGGTGTTTGGACCAGAAATTAAGGAAGGGCGTGGAATGAAATCAAATTTAAGGAACATCGCACAAAAGAAAATAAAGATTTATAAATATATATAAAAGACGAGTATACAAAAGATGAAACGTTGATATAGAAAGAATATTTAAAATAGAAAATAATCAGTTTTAAGATAACATCAGTCAGGAGGACACCTCCTACAGGAGGGAAACTGCAACATGGAAATGAAAAGGTAAACAAGAAGGAGGAAAAGAACCATGAGTGACAGAGAAACACCAAAAAAAACAAATATCAACAAAAATAATTATAAAACACAACTAAAACACATCACACCCACCCACACACAAACACAACACACACAGAACACACACAAAACACATACACAAAACACACACATCGCACACAACACACAACACACACACACACGCACACACAACACACACACACGTACACACACCACAACAAACACACACACACGTACACACAAAAACACACACAACCACATTAAACCCCACACACCACACACACACACACACACACACACACACACCACACACACACACACAACCACACACACACACACCACACACACACACACAACTCACACACCACACTCACACACACACACACCACACCCACACACACACACACCACACACACACACACACAACCACACACACACACACACACACACACACACAGCATACACACACACACACACACCACACACACACAACACACACCACACTAACAAACACCCTCATGAAAACAAAGGAACACCCGTGATCAAAAACACACAAAAACGAGAACAAAAGTTCATTACAGCAAAACAAACAACCATAAAAAAGACCACAACAACAACCAAAAACAACAGGGAAATGAGAAAGGTGAGACAGCGATACAGGTGAATATATGAGGGGAGAAAAAAATGGAAACAAAATTCACACTCCAGAAATAAAGATAGATAGATATTGGTAATTAATAAATAATAATTGATCATGGGGAACACTCGTTGGAAGGAGCGCCGCCGAATCGCCATCCTGAAGAGCAATCCTTACCATCCTTACTCCGAACCTGTATAGTCTACTACTCTTAAGAAGTTCAAATATGGGGGACATAATGGCCCAAGATCTAACTCCAAGTGTAAAACTCTGAAAAGTTCAAGATGAATGACCAACCATGGTCCATAATCTAACTCCAAGCTCTATTACCCGTAAAAGTTCCAAGATGTTGACCAACCACAGTAAGGATCTTACTCAAGCTGTTCTACCCTTAAAAGTTGCAAGATAATGACGGACCAAATATGGACCAGGATTCAATATGATGCACCTATCAATGGCCAGACCAACTCCACAGATTGTTTTATCCCGGAGGATAATAATTTTATCCCTGAAACTGCGGGAAGCAAATCAATTTTTAGTTGCTCACATGTGCCGGAATGTGAGAAAAACAGTGATCATACAGAATTGGATGCAAATCACATCAACATCAAGTGTAGAAATTTGCATCCGGCATTTATCTAATTTTAACCCAAACGCATTGGTTGAGGTATGTTGTGGTTGGAGTTGGAATAGCTGGGCGGAAGGGGTAGCAAGTCGCTTGCGAGAGACGGTTGAGCGTGAAGTCACGGGTGCCACACATTGGAATTGTCCCAAGATTTAGACGGGATTATTCATGATTTTATGCAGTCGTTTATTGAAGGTAAGCATAGGTTCGTTGTACCGTACCTCGATATAAAAACCACTGAATAAAGTACTTGAATAATCCTCAAAAGTCCAATATAGGACACAAAATATCCCAACGCCAAGGGACTACATCCCAATTCTTTTGGCAAATAACAAGGATTGGTAAATATCTGCGTACATCGTAATGAGGCAGATGGTGGTGTGTGTTACGACTGAGCTGACATCAAGGCGTATATGGACACAATAAGTAGACTTTTACGAATGTCGGCCTGTTTTTGGTATGCAATTGGAAAACTGCGGTTTTCGGTTTCGCAGTAGCTCAGCGAGCCTTCAGGAAGGGCTTGCCACAGCCCACGGGTTAACTGGGGGAAACAATGGACTATGACAAGGAATTCTTGAATAAGAATTGAGAAGGGTAGTCTATAAAGAGTGTTGACCAAGAAATTAATGAAGGGCGTGAATGAAATCAAATTTAAGGAACATATACAGAAAATAAAGATTATAAATATATATAAAGGGATCGACGTTACAAAAGATGGAAAAAGTGATATAGAAAAGATATCTTATAATAGAAAATAATCAGTATTAAGATACAATTCATTCAGGAGGAAACTGCATACATGGAAATGAATAAGGTAAACAAGAAGGAGGAAAAGAACGTGAGTGACAGAAGAACACAAAAACACAT
>JACEEZ010007848.1:30843-43343 GCA_016584305.1 Chionoecetes opilio | reverse complement strand
AGGAAGCGCCGAATCGCCAATCCTGAAGAGCACCTAACCATCCTTACTCCGACCTGTCTAGTCTACTACTCTTAAATTCAAATATGGGGGACCAATAATGGCCCAGATCTACTCAAGCTGGTACAAACTCTTAAAAGTTCCAAGATGATGACCACCATGGTCCCAGATCTAACTCCAAGCTCTATTACCCTTAAAAGGTTCCAGAATGATTGACCAACCCATCTTAAGGAATCTTACTCCCCGCTTTCTACCCTTAAAAGTTGCAAGATAATGACGGACCAAATATGGACCAGATTCCAATATGAGCACCTATCAATGACCAGATCCAACTCCCACATATTTGTTTTATACTGGAGGATATCTGTTTTACCTGAACTGCGGGTGCAAATCATTTTTAGTGCACAGTGGCGGGAATGTGAGAAAAACAGTGATCATTGACAGAATTGGCATGCAAATCACTACATTCAGGTTGTAGAAATTTGCATCCGGCATTATATCTAATTTTAAAAATCCCAACGGATTGGGTGAGGTCTGGTTGTGGTTTGGATTGAATAGCTGGGCGCAGGGTAGCAAGTCGCTTTGCGAGAGAACGTTTGAGGTGAATTCAAGGGTGCCAACACATTGGATTTTTGTCCACAAGATTTAGACGGGATTATTCATGTTAATTTATGCAGTCGTTTATCTGAAGGTAAGTATAGGTTTCCGTTGTTACCGTACCTGTTGATATAAACCATGAATAAATCTTGAATTAATCCCTTCCAAAAGTCCCAAGATAGACACAAAATATCCCCAACGCCAAGACCTACATCCGCAAGATCTTTTGGCAAATAACAGGATTGGTAAATATCTGCGTACATCGTATGATGCAGATGGTGGTGTGTGTTACGAGAGCTGATCAGCAAGGCGTATATGTGACACAATAAGTAGACTTTTACGAATGTCGGCCTGGTGTTTTGTAATGCAATTGAAAACTGCGGTTTCGGTTTCGCAGTATGCTCAGCAGAGCCTGCGTCATAGAAGGCTTGCCACAGCCCACGGTTAACTGGATGTACATGACAGGAATTCTCTGAATAAAGGACTTGCAGAGGGTAGTCTATAAAGAGTGTTGACCGGAAGGAAAACAAGAAATTAATGAAGGGCGTGAATTAAATTCAAATTTAATGAAGCATCTACAGAAAATCAAGATTTATAAATATATATAAAGACGACGTATACAAAAGAATGGAAACGTGATATAGAAAGATATATTATAATAGAAAATAATCAGTATTAAGATACACATCATTCAGGAGGAAACTGCATACATGGAATGAATAAGGTAACAAGAAGGAGGAAAAGAACGTGAGTGACAGAGAAACACAAAACACAATCAACAAAATAATAATTATAAAACACAACTAAAACCCCACACCCCCCTCACACAAACACACACACACAGACACACAAACACAAACACATACACAAACACCTACATCGCACACAACACCCACACCACACACACACACACACACACACACAACACACACACGTACCGCACACACACACACCCACAATTCACACACAAAAACAAACCACACACACACATACACCACACCACACACACACACCACCGACACACACCCAACAACACACACAACTCCACACACCCACTCACGACACACACACACCACACACACCACACCACACACACACACCACAACCCACACCACACAACACACACACACACACACTACAACACACACACACACACAACACACACACACCACGACACACCCACACACACTATACACACCCTCATGAAACAAAGGAACACCCGATGATCAAAAAACACCAAAACGTAGAACAAAGTCTCATTACAGCAAACCAACACGCATAAAACAGACCACAACAACAACAAACAACAGGGATATATGAGAAAGGTGAGACAGGCGATACAGGGGAATTATGAGGGGAGAAAAAAATGGAAACCAACATAAACACATCAGAAATAAGATAGATAGCTAATGGTTAATTACTAAATAATTAATAATCATGGGGAACACTCGTTGGAGGGAGCGCCCGCATCGCCAATCTGAAGAGCGCCTCCCATCCTACTCCGAACCTGTATAGTCTGTACTCCCCTTAAAGAGTGTCAAATATGGGGGACCAATCATTGCCCAGATACTAACTCCAAGCCTTACAACTCTTAAAAAGTTTCCAAGATGATGACCACCATGGTCCCAGATTAACTCCAAGCTCTATTACCGTAAAAGTTTCCAGATGATTTGACCAACACATCTAAGGATCTTACTCCAGCTGCTCTAACCTAAACCCTTAAAAGTTGCAAGATATGACGGACCAAAATATTGGACCAGATTCCAATATGATGATGCACCTATTCAATGACAGATCCACTCCCACATATTTGTTTTATACTGGAGGATAAATATTCCTTATCCATGAAACTGCGGGATTAAATCAATTTTTAGTGCCACCAGTGCGGTAATGTGAGAAAACTGATGATCATTACAGAATTGGGATCAAATCACATCAACATCAAGGTTGTAGAAATCTGCATCCGGCATTTATCTTAATTTTTAACCCAAACGTATTGGGTTTGATGTAATGGTTTTTGGTTGGAGTTGAAATAGCTGGGGCGAAGGGCAGCAAGTCGCTTGCGAGGACGGTTGAGGTCATTCACGGTGCCACACATTGGGATTTGTCCCGAAGATTTAGACGGGATTATTCATGTATTTATGCAGTCCGTTTTCTGAAGGTAGCATAGTTCCGTTGTACCGTACCTTGATATAAACCACTGAATAAATACTTTGAATAATCACCTTCAAAAGTCCCAAGATAGACCCAAAATATCCCACGCCAAGACCTACATCCCCAGAACTTTTGGCAATACCAGGATTGGTAAATAGTTGCGTACCCAGCGTACTGAGGCAGATGGTGGTGTGTGTTATCGGAGCTGACATCAAGGCGTATATGTGAACCACAATAAGTGACTTTTTACGAATGTCGGCCTGGTTTTGTATTCATTGAAACTGCGGTTTCGGGTTGCGGGGCAGTAGCTCAGCAGAGCCCTTCAGGAGGCTTGCCACAGCCGCACGGGTTTAACTGGATGGCCTCTGACGAATTTTTCTGAATAAGAAATTGAAGAAGGTATCTAATAAAGCGTGTTGACCAAGAATTTAATGAAGGGGGCCGTTTTGGAATGAAATCAAATTTAGGAACATTCTACAATAAATAAAGATTATAAATATATAGTAAAAGACGACTTATACAAAAGATGGAAACGTGATATAGAAAGATATATTATAAATAGAAAATAATCAGTATTAAATACACATCCATTCGTAGAAACTGCATACATGGAAATGCATAAGGTAAACAAGAAGGAGGAAAAAAGAACCGTGAGTACAGAGAAACACAAAAACACAAATCAAACAAAATTAATTAATAAAACACAACTAAACCACACACCCACCCCACACCCAAACACACCACACAGAACCACACCAAACACATACACAAACACACACATCGCACACAACACACACACAACACACACACAACACACCACCACCACACTAACGCACAACACACACACCACCTTACACACACAAACACACCACCACATACACACACCACACACACACACCACACCACACAACCCACACCACACACAACTCACACCACACACTCACACACACACACACACACCACACACACACACACACACACACACACACCCACACACACACATCACACCCACACAACACACACACCACACACAGGGCACACACACACACACACACACACACACACACACACCACACACACACCACACACACACACACACACCACACTAATAACACCCTCATTAAAACAAAGGAACACCCGGATCAAAACACACAAAACGAGAACAAAAGTCTCATTACGCAAACAAACACCATAACAAAAAAAAAGACCACAACAACAACAAAAACAGGGATATATGAGAAAGGTGAGACAGCGATACAGGGGAAAGATATGCGGGGAGAAAAAAATGGAATAAACAAAACTCAAACACATCCAGAAATAAAAATAGATAGCTAATTGGTTATTAATTAAATAATTATTAATCATGGGGAACACTCGTTGGAGGGAGCGCCGCATCGCCAATCCCTGAAGACACCTAACCTCCTACTCCCGACAACTGTATCGTTCTACTACCCTTAAAAGTTCAATATGGGGGACCATTGGCCCAGATCTACTCCAACTGTACAAACTCTAAAAGTTCCAAGATGAATTACCAAACCATGTCCAATCTACTCCAACTCTATTACCCGTAAAAGTTCCAGATGAATTGCCACCCATCTAAGAGCCTTACTCCAAGCTGCTCTAGAAACCCCTTACAAGTTGGCAAGATAATGAACGGAACCACAAATATGGACCAGATTGCCATATGATGCACCTATCAATGACCAGATCCAACTTCCCCACATATTTGTTTTATCCTGGGAGATTAATATTCTTATCCATGAACTGCGGGATTAAATCATTTTTAGTGCCACCAGTGCGGGAATGTGAGAAAACGATGATCATTACAGAATTGGATGCAATCACATCAACATCAAGGTTGTAGAAATCTGCATCCGGCATATATCTAATTTTTAACCAAACTATTGGGTTGATGTATAGTTGTGGTTGGGAGTTGAAATAGCATGGGGCAAGGGCAGCAGTCGCTTGCGAGACGGTTTCAGAGGGGGTGGTGAAGGGGGGTTGCACAGGTGCCACACATTGGGTGGTTTGATTTGTTGTCCGAAGATTTTAGCGGGTATTATTCATGTATTTATGCAGTCGTTTATCTGAGGTAGGCATAGGTTCGTTGTACCGTGTACTTGATATAACCCACTGATAACAACTTGAATAATTCCTTCAAAAGTCCCAAGATAGACACAAAATAATCCCACGCCAGACCCTACATTCCCAGGATCTTTTGGCAAATACCCAGATTGGTAAATATCTGCGTACATCGTAATGAGGTCAGATGTGGTGTGTTGTTATCGAGAGCTTGACATCAAGGCGTATATTGGACACATAAGTAGACTTTACGATGTCGGCCTGGTTTTTGTATGCAATTGACAACTGCGGTTTCGGTTTCGGCAGTAGCCCTCAGCAGAGCCTCTAGAAGTCTTGCCACAGCCCACGGGTTAACTGGATGGACCTATGACAAGGAATTCCTGAATAAGAGTGAAAGAAGGTAGTCTATAAGAGTGTTGACCCAGAATTAATGAAGGGCGTGGAATGAAATCAAATTTAAGGAACATCTACAAGACAATAAAGATTTATAAATATTATCCAAGGACGACGTATATAAAAGATGGAAACGTGATATAGAAAGATATATATTATATAGAAATAATCATTATTAAAGATACGACATCATTCAGGAGGAAACTGCTACATGGAAATGAATAAGGTAAACCAAAGGAGGAAAGACCTGAGTGACAGAGAAACACAAAAACACAAATCAACAAAATATAATTATAAAACACAACTAAACACACAACCCACCCCCACACAAACCACACACACAGACACACACACAAACACATACACAAACACCCCATCGCACACACACACACACACACACACACACACACAACACACACACACACACACACACACAAATGTACACACCACACACACACACAAATGTACACACACACGACACACACACACCTTACACACCAACCCACACAACACCACACACATACACACACCACACACACACACACACCCACACACCACACAGCCACACACACACACACACAGCACAACTCCACACACACACCCACACACCCACCAACACACACCACACACCACACACACACAAAAACGACACACACACACACACACACACACCACACACACACACACACAACCACACACACAACACACACACACACACACACCACACACAGCACACACACTACACAACACACACACACACACACCACACCTAACACACCCCTCATGAAACAAAGGAGACACCCGAATGATCCAAAAACACACAAAAAAACGAGAACACAAAGTCTCATTACAGCAAAACAAACACCATAAACAACAGCCCACAACAACGACAAAACAACGGATTATTAGGATAAAGGTGAGACAGCGATACAGTGAATATTGAAGGGAGAAAACAATGGAATACAAAACTAAAACACTCCAGAAATAAAGATAGATAGCTATTGGTTAATTAATAAATAATTATTATCATGGGGAACACTCGTTGGAAGGAAGCGCCGAATTCGCCAATCCTGAAGATCATCCTACATCCTACTCCGACCCTTATAGTCTACTAATCTTCAAAGTTCAATATGGGGGACCCAATAATGGGCCCAGATCTACTCCAAGCTGTACAACTCTTAAAAGTGCCAAAATGAATGACCAACACTGGTCCAGATCTAACTCCAAGTCCTCTATTACCCGTAAAAGTTCCAAGATGATTGACCAACCACATCTCGGATTACTCCAAGCTGTTCTACACTTAAAGTGCAAGATTAATGACGGACCAAATATGGACCAGATTCCAATATGAAAAAAAAAAAAAACAAATGCACCTATCAATGACCAATCCAACTCCCACATATTTGTTTTAATACTGGAGGATAATAATTCTTATCCCCTGAACTGCGGGAGCAAAATCAATTTTTTAGTGCCACCAGTGCGGAATGGGTGAGAAAACAGTGATCCTTACGAATTTGATGCAAAATCACATCACCATCAAGGTTGTTAGAAATTGCATTCCGGCATTATATCTAATTTTAACCCACCGTATTGGGTTGAGGTATGGTTTTGGTTGGGAGTTGAAATAGCTGTGGCGAAGGGTAGCAAGTCGCTTGCGAGAGACGGTTGAGGTGAATTCAAGGGTGCCACACATTGGGATTTTGTCCCAAGATTTAGACGGGATTATTCATGTATTTATGCAGTCGTTTATCTGAAGGTAAGCATAGGTTCCGTTGTACCGTACCTTGATATAAACCACTGTATAAATACTTGAATAATCCCTTCAAAAGTCCCAAGATAGACACAAAATATCCCAACGCCAAGACCTACATCTCCAAGATCTTTTGGCAATAACCAAGGATTGGTAAATATCTGCGTACATCGTAATGAGGCAGATGGTGGTGTGTGTTATCGAGAGCTGACATCAAGGCGTATATGTGACACAATAAGTAGACTTTTACGAATGTCGGCCTGGTTTTTGTATGCAATTGAAAACTGCGGTTTCGGTTTCGCAGTAGCTCAGCAGAGCCTACAGGAAGGCTTGCCACAGCCCACGGGTTAACTGGATGGACTATGACAAGGAATTCCTGAATAAGAATTGAAGAAGGTAGTCTATAAAGAGTGTTGACCAAGAAATTAATGAAGGGCGTGGAATGAAATCAAATTTAAGGAACATCTACAAGAAATAAAGATTTATAAATATATATAAAAGACGACGTATACAAAAGATGGAAACGTGATATAGAAAGATATATTATAATAGAAAATAATCAGTATTAAGATACACATCATTCAGGAGGAAACTGCATACATGGAAATGAATAAGGTAAACAAGAAGGAGGAAAAGAACCATGAGTGACAGAGAAACACAAAAACACAAATCAACAAAATATAATTATAAAACACAACTAAAACACACACCCACCCACACACAAACACACACACACAGACACACACACAAACACACACACAAACACACACACACACACACACACACACACACACACACACACACACACACACACACACACACACGTACACCACACACACACACACACACTTACACACACAAACACACACACACACATACACACCACACACACACACACACACACACACACACACACACACACACACACACACACACACACACACACACACCACACACACACACACACACACACACACACACACACACACACACACACACACACACACACACACACACACACACACACACACACACACACACACACACACACACACACACACACACACACACACACACACACACACACACACACACACACACACACACCACACACACACACACACTAACACACACCCTCATGAAACAAAGGAACACCCGATGATCAAAAACACACAAAAACGAGAACAAAAGTCTCATTACAGCAAAACAAACACCATAAAAAAAAGACCACAACAACAACAAAACAACAGGGATATATGAGAAAGGTGAGACAGCGATACAGGTGAATATATGAGGGGAGAAAAAAATGGAAACAAAACTAAAACACATCCAGAAATAAAGATAGATAGCTAATGGTTAATTAATAAATAATTAATTAATCATGGGAACACTCGTTGGAGGAGCGCCGCATCGCCAATCCTGAAGAGCATCCTACCATCCTACTCCGACCTGTATAGTCTACTACTCTTAAAAGTTCAAATATGGGGGACCAATAATGGCCCAGATCTAACTCCAAGCTGTACAACTCTTAAAAGTTCCAAGATGAATGACCAACCATGGTACCAGATTCTAACTCCAAGCTCTATTACCCGTAAAAGTTCCAAGATATTGCCCACAACCACATCTAAGATCTTACTCCAAGCTGCTCTACCCTTAAAGTTTCAAGATAACGACGGACCAAATATGACCGATTCCAATATGATGCACCTATCAATGACCAGATCCGAACTCCCACATATTTGTTTGTTATACTGGAGGATATAATTCTTTATCCCTGAACTGCGGGAGGCAAATCATTTTTAGTGCCACCAGTTGCGGGAATGTAGAAAACGATGATCTTACAGAATTGGATGCAATCACATCAACATCAAGGTTGTAAAATCTGCATCCGGCATTATATCATTTTAACCCAAACTATTGGGTTGAGGAATGGTTGTGGTTGGGAGTTGTAATGCTGTGCGAAGGCAGCAATCGCTTGCGAGAAGACGGTTGAGGTGATTCAAGGGTGCCACACAATTGGGATCTTGGTCCCCAGATTTTAGACGGGGTTATTCAGGTATTTATGCAGGTCGTTTATCTGAAGGTAGCATGGTTCCGTTGGTACGTACCCTGATATAACCCTGAATAAATACTTGAATAATCCCTTCAAAAGTCCCAATAGACCACAAATTCCAATACGCCAAGACCTACATCCCAAGATCTTTTGCACTTACCAAGGATTTGTAAATATCTCGTACATCGTAATGAGGCAGATGGTTGGTGTGTGTTATCGAGAAGCTGACATCAAGGCGTATATGTGCGACAATAAGATAGACTTTTACGATGTCGGCCTGGTTTTTGTCATGCAATTGAAAACTGCGGTTTCGGTTTCGCAGGTAGCTCAGCAGAGCCTTCAGGAAGTTTGCCAAACAGCCCACGGTTATCTGGATGACTATACAAGGAATTCCTGATAAGAGTGAGAGGTAGTCTATAAAGATTGTTGACGCAGAAATTAATGAAGGCGTGGAATGAAATCATTTAAGGACATCTACAAGAATAAATATTTATAAATATATATAAAAAACGACGTATACAAAAGATGGAAACAGTGATATAGAAAGATATATTATTAATAGAAAATAATCAGTATTAAGATACACATCATTCAGGAGGAAACTGCGTAAATGGAAATGAATAAGGTAAACAATAATGACGAACAGAACCATGAGTGACAGAGAAACACAAAAACACAAATCAAAAAATATAATTATAAAACACAACTAAAACACACCCACCCACCCACACACAAACCACAAAACACACACACCACACAAACACATACACAAACACACCATCGCACACAACACACATACACACACACACACAGCACACACACACTACACACACACACGTTACCACTACACACCACCACACTTCACACACAACACACACACACACACAATCACACACACACACACACACACACCAAAACACACACACACACACACACCACACACACACACAACTCACACACACACACTCAAACCACACAAAAACACCACACAACACACACACACACCCACCCACACAACACACACACACACACACAGGCACACACACACACACACACCCACACATACAAGCACCACACACACACACACCACACACACACCGAACAACACACCCTCATGAAACAGGAACACCGATGATCAAAACACACAAAACGAGAACAAAATTCTCATATACGGCAATAAACACCATAAAAAAAGACCCAACAACAACAAACAAAGGGATATATGAGAAAGTGAGACCGCGATACAGGTGATATATGAGGGAGAAAAAAATGAAACACAACTAAACACATCCAGAAAATAAGATAGATAGCGTATTGGTTAAATTATAAATATTAATATAATCATGGGGAACACTCGTTGGAAGGAGCGCCGAATCGCCAATCCTGAAGAGCATCCTACATCCTACTCCGACCGTATAGTCTACTACTCTTAAAGTTCAAATATGGGGGACCAATAATGGCCCAGATCTAACTCCAAGCTGTACACTCTTAAAAGTTCCAAGATGAATGAACTCAACCCATGGTCCAGAATCTAACTCCACGCTCTATTACCCGTAAAAGTTTCCAAGCTGATTGCCAACCCCCTCTAAGGATCTTACTCCCAAGCTGTTCTACCCTTAAAAGTTGCAAGATAATGACGGACAAATATGGACCAATTCAATATGAACACCTATCAATGACCAGATCCAACTCCACTATTGGTTTTATACTGGAGGATAATAATTTTTTCCCTGAAACTGCGGGAGCAAACCAATTTTTAGTGCCACCAGTGCGGGAATGTGAGAAAAACGATGATCATTACAGACTTGGATGCAAATCACATCAACATCAAGGTTGTAGAAATCTGCATCCGGCATTATATCTAATTTTAACCCAAACGTATTGGGTTGAGGTATGGTTGTGGTTGGGAGTTGAAATAGCTGGGGCGAAGGGCAGCAAGTCGCTTGCGTGAGACGGTTGAGGTGAATTCAAGGGTGCCACACATTGGGATTTTGTCCCAAGATTTAGACGGGATTATTCATGTATTTATGCAGTCGTTTATCTGAAGGTAAGCATAGGTTCCGTTGTACCGTACCTTGATATAAACCACTGATAAATACTTGAATAATCCCTTCAAAAGTCCCAAGATAGACACAAAATATCCCAACGCCAAGACCTACATCTCAAGATCTTTTGGCAAATAACCAAGGATTGGTAAATATCTGCGTACATCGTAATGAGGATGATGGTGGTGTGTGTTATCGAGAGCTGACATCAAGGCGTATATGTGACACAATAAGTAGACTTTTACGAATGTCGGCCTGGTTTTTGTATGCAATTGAAAACTGCGGTTTCGGTTTCGCAGTAGCTCAGCAGAGCCTACAGGAAGGCTTGCCACAGCCCACGGGTTAACTGGATGGACTATGACAAGGAATTCCTGAATAAGAATTGAAGAAGGTAGTCTATAAAGAGTGTTGACCAAGAATTAATGAAGGGCGTGGAATGAAATCAAATTTAAGGAACATCTACAAGAAATAAAGATTTATAAATATATATAAAAGACGACGTATACAAAAGATGCAAACGTGATATAGAAAGATATATTATAATAGAAAATAATCAGTATTAAGATACACATCATTCAGGAGGAAACTGCATACATGGAAATGAATAAGGTAAACAAGAAGGAGGAAAAGAACCATGAGTGACAGAGAAACACAAAAACACAAATCAACAAAATATAATTATAAAACACAACTAAAACACACACACCCACCCACACACAAACACACACACAGACACACACACAAACACATACACAAACACACACATCGCACACAACACACACACACACACACACACACACACACACACCACACACACACACGTACACACACACACACACACCACACACTTACACACCAAACACACACACACACATACAACACCACACACACACCACACACACACACACACACACACACACACACACACACACACACCACACACACACACACACACACACACACACACACACACACACACACACAACACACACACACACACACACACACACACACACACACACACACACACACACACACACACACACAACACACACACACACACACACACACACACACACACACACACACACACACACACACACACACACACACACACACACACACACACACACACACACTAACACACCCTCATGAAACAAAGGAACACCCGATGATCAAAAACACACAAAAACGAGAACAAAGTCTCATTACAGCAAAACAAACACCATAAAAAAAAGACCACAACAACAACAAAACAACAGGGATATATGAGAAAGGTGAGACAGCGATACAGGTGAATATATGAGGGGAGAAAAAAATGGAAACAAAACTAAAACACATCCAGAAATAAGAATAGATACTATTGGTTAATTAATAAATAATTATAATCATGGGAACACTCGTTGGAAGGAGCGCCGATCGCCAATCC
>JACEEZ010007848.1:18033-23033 GCA_016584305.1 Chionoecetes opilio | reverse complement strand
ACACATCATTCAGGAGGAAACTGCATACATAGAAATGAAAAAGGTAAACAAGAAGGAGAAAAAGAACCATGAGTGACAGAGAAACACAAAAACACAAATCAACAAAATATAATTATAAAACACAACTAAAACACACACACCCACCCACACACAAACACACACACACAGACACACACACAAACACATACACAAACACACACATCGCACACAACACACACACACACACACACACACACACACACACACACACACACACACACGTACACACACACACACACACACACACACACACACTTACACACACAAACACACACACACACACATACACACACCACACACACACACACACACACACACACACACACACACACACACACACACACACACACACACACACACACACACAACTCACACACACACACTCACACACACACACACACACACACACACACACACACACACACACACACACACACACACACACACACACACACACACACACACACACACACACACACACACACACACACAACTAACACACACCCCATGAAACAAAGGAACACCGATGATCAAACACACAAAACGAGAACAAAAAGTCTCATTACAGCAAAACAAACACCATAAAAAAAGACCACATACAGCAACAAAACACAGGGATATATTGAGAAGGTGAGACAGCATAAGGTGAATTATGAGGGAGAAAAAAATGGAAACAAAACTAAAACACATCGAAATTAAAGATAGATAGTAATGGTTAATAATAAATCAATTAATTATCAGGGGGGAAACACTCGTGGGGGGAGGAGCGCGCATCGCCAATCCTGAAGAAGAATCCTTACCATCCGACTCCGTACTGTATAGTCTAATACTATTAAAAGTTAAATATGGGGGACACATAATGGCCCAGATCTAACTCCAAGCTGTACAACTCTTAAAAAGTTCCAAGTAGAATGACAACCATGGTCCAGATCTAACTCCAAGGCTCTATACCCGTAAAAGTTCCAAGATGAGTGACCAACCACATTAAGGATTTACTCCAAGCGCTCTACCCTTAAAAAGTTTCAAGATAATGACGGATCAAATATGGACCAGATTCCAATAGATGCACCTATCAATGACCAGTCCAAATCCCACATATTTGTTTTATACTGGGAGGATAATAAGTCTTATCCGAAACTGCGGGAGCAAAGTCCAAATTTTTAGTTGCCACAGGGCGGCATGTGAGAAAAACCATGATTCATTACAGAATTGGATTGCAAATCACATCAACATCAAGGTGTAGAAATCTGCATCCGCATATATCTAATTTAACCCCAAACGTTATTGGGTTTTGAGGGTATGTTTTTGGTTGGCAGTTGAAATAGTGGGGCGAAGGGCAGCAAGTCGCTTGCGAGAGACGGTTGAGGTGAATTCAAGGGCCACACCATTGGGATTTTGGTCCCAAGAATTTAGACGGGATGAGCATGTATTTATGCAGTCGTTTATCTGAAGGTAAGCATAGGTGTCCGTTGTTACCGTACTTGATATAAAACCAACTGAATAAATACTGAATAATCCCTTCAAAGTTCCCAAGATAGACACAAAAGTATCCCAACGCCAAAGACCTTACATTCCCAAGTCTTTTGGGCAAATAAACCAAGATGGTAAAATATCTGCGTAATCGTAATGAGGAGATGGGGGGTGTGTATAGAGAGCTGAATCAAGGCGTATATGTGACACAATAAGTAGACTTTTTACGAATGTCGGCCTGGTTTTGTATGAATTGCAAAACTGCGGTGTCGGTTTCCAGTAGCTTCAGCAGAGCCTCAGAAAGCTTGCCAACAGCCAACGGGTTTTTAACTGGTGGACTATGACAAGGGAATTCCGGAATAAGAATTGAAGAAGAGTAGTCATAAAGATGTTGACAAGAAATTTAAGAAGGGCGTGGCATGAAATCAAATTTAAGGAACATCTACAAACCCCAAAAACCACCACCAATAAAGATTTAGAAAATATATATAAAAAGACGAGTATACAAAAGAGGGAAACATGATTATAGGAAAGATATAATAAAGGAAAATAATCAGTATTAAGATACACATCATTCAGGGAGGAAAACTGCATACATTGGAAATGAATAAGGTAAACAAGAAGGAGGAAAAGAACCATGAGTGACAGGAGAAAAACAAAAACACAAACAACAAAATATTAATTATAAAACACAACTAAAAACACACACACCACCCCACAACAAACAACACACACACACACACACACAAACACACACACACACACACACACACACACACAACACACACCACACACATACACACACCACACACACACACACACACACAAACACACACACACACAAACACACACACACACACACACACACACACCACAACACACACACACACACACACCACACACACACACACACACACACACACACCACACACACACACACACACACACACCCACACACACACACACACACACACACACACACACACACACACACACACACACACACACACACACACACACACACACACACACACACACACAACACACACAAAACTAACACACCCTCATGAAACAAAGGAACACCCGATGATCAAAAACACACAAAAACGAGAACAAAAGTCTCATTACAGCAAAAAAACACCATAAAAAAAAGACCACAACAACAACAAAACAACAGGGATATATGAGAAAGGTGAGACAGCGATACAGGTGAATATATGAGGGGAGAAAAAAATGGAAACAAAACTAAAACACATCCAGAAATAAAGATAGATAGCTATTGGTTAATTAATAAATAATTAATTAATCATGGGGAACACTCGTTGGAAGGAGCGCCGAATCGCCAATCCTGAAGAGCATCCTACCATCCTACTCCGACCTGTATAGTCTACTACTCTTAAAAGTTCAAATATGGGGGACCAATAATGGCCCAGATCTAACTCCAAGCTGTACAACTCTTAAAAGTTCCAAGATGAATGACCAACCATGGTCCAGATCTAACTCCAAGCTCTATTACCCGTAAAAGTTCCAAGATGATTGACCAACCACATCTAAGGATCTTACTCCAAGCTGTTCTACCCTTAAAAGTTGCAAGATAATGACGGACCAAATATGGACCAGATTCCAATATGATGCACCTATCAATGACCAGATCCAACTCCCACATATTTGTTTTATACTGGAGGATAATAATTCTTATCCCTGAAACTGCGGGAGCAAATCAATTTTTAGTGCCACCAGTGCAGGGAATGTGAGAAAAACGATGATCATTACAGAATTGGATGCAAATCACATCAACATCAAGGTTGTAGAGATCTGCATCCGCATTATATCTAATTTTAACCCAAACGTATTGGGTTGAGGTATGGTTGTGGTTGGGAGTTGAAATAGCTGGGGCGAAGGTCAGCAAGTCGCTTGCGGGAGACGGTTGAGGTGAATTCAAGGGTGCCACACATTGGGATTTTGTCCCAAGATTTAGACGGGATTATTCATGTATTTATGCAGTCGTTTATCTGAAGGTAAGCATAGGTTCCGTTGTACCGTACCTTGATATAAACCACTGAATAAATACTTGAATAATCCCTTCAAAAGTCCCAAGATAGACACAAAATATCCAACGCCAAGACCTACATCCAAGATCTTTTGGCAAATAACCAAGGATTGGTAAATATCTGCGTACATCGTAATGAGGCAGATGGTGGTGTGTGTTATCGAGAGCTGACATCAAGGCGTATATGTGACACAATAAGTAGACTTTTACGAATGTCGGCCTGGTTTTTGTATGCAATTGAAAACTGCGGTTTCGGTTTCGCAGTAGCTCAGCAGAGCCTTCAGAAAGGCTTGCCACAGCCCACGGGTTAACTGGATGGACTATGACAAGGAATTCCTGAATAAGAATTGAAGAAGGTAGTCTATAAAGAGTGTTGACCAAGAAATTAATGAAGGGCGTGGAATGAAATCAAATTTAAGGAACATCTACAAGAAATAAAGATTTATAAATATATATAAAAGACGACGTATACAAAAGATGGAAACGTGATATAGAAAGATATATTATAATAGAAAATAATCAGTATTAAGATACACATCATTCAGGAGGAAACTGCATACATGGAAATGAATAAGGTAAACAAGAAGGAGGAAAAGAACCATGAGTGACAGAGAAACACAAAAACACAAATCAACAAAATATAATTATAAAACACAACTAAAACACACACACCCACCCACACACAAACACACACACACAGACACACACACAAACACATACACAAACACACACATCGCACACAACACACACACACACACACACACACACACACACACACACACACACACACGTACACACACACACACACACACACACACTTACACACACAAACACACACACACACATACAAACACCACACACACACACACACACACACACACACACACACACACACACACACACACAACAACACACACACACACACACACACACACACACACACACACACACACACACACACACACACACACACACACACACACACACACACACACACACACACACACACACACACACACACACACACACACACACACACACACACACACACACACACACACCAACACACAAAACACACACACAACAAACACACAACACACAACACACACCTCATGAAACAAAGGAACACCGATGATCAAAAACACACAAAAACGAGAACAAAAGTCTCATTACAGAAAACAAACACATAAAAAAAAAGACACAACAACAACAAAACAACAGGGATATATGAAAAGGTGAGACAGCGATACAGGTTGAATATATGAGGGAGAACAAAATGGAAACAAAACTAAAACACATCCAAAATAAAGATAGATAGCTAATGGTAATAATAAATAATTAATTAATCATGGGGAACATCGTTGGAGGAGCCCCAATCGCCAATCTGAGAGCATCCACCAGTCTACTACTCAAGTCAAGACCATCAACTACTCTAAAGTTC
>JACEEZ010007848.1:0-17211 GCA_016584305.1 Chionoecetes opilio | reverse complement strand
ATCCAGAAATTAGATAGATAGCTATTGGTTAATTAATAAATAATTAATTAATCATGGGGAACACTCGTTGGAAGGAGCGCCGAATCGCCAATCCTGAAGAGCATCCTACCATCCTACTCCGACCTGTATAGTCTACTACTCTTAAAAGTTCAAATATGGGGGACCAATAATGGCCCAGATCTAACTCCAAGCTGTACAACTCTTAAAAGTTCCAAGATGAATGACCAACCATGGTCCAGATCTAACTCCAAGCTCTATTACCCGTAAAAGTTCCAAGATGATTGACCAACCACATCTAAGGATCTTACTCCAAGCTGCTCTACCCTTAAAAGTTGCAAGATAATGACGGACCAAATATGGACCAGATTCCAATATGATGCACCTATCAATGACCAGATCCAACTCCCACATATTTGTTTTATACTGGAGGATAATAATTCTTATCCCTGAAACTGCGGGAGCAAATAAATTTTTAGTGCCACCAGTGCGGGAATGTGAGAAAAACGATGATCATTACAGAATTGGATGCAAATCACATCAACATCAAGGTTGTAGAAATTTGCATCCGGCATTATATCTAATTTAACCCAAACGTATTGGGTTGAGGTATGGTTGTGGTTGGGAGTTGAAATAGCTGGGGCGAAGGGTAGCAAGTCGCTTGCGAGAGACGGTTGAGGTGAATACAAGGGTGCCACACATTGGGATTTTGTCCCAAGATTTAGACGGGATTATTCATGTATTTATGCAGTCGTTTATCTGAAGGTAAGCATAGGTTCCGTTGTACCGTACCTTGATATAAACCACTGAATAAATACTTGAATAATCCCTTCAAAAGTCCCAAGATAGACACAAAATATCCCAACGCCAAGACCTACATCCCAAGATCTTTTGGCAAATAACCAAGGATTGGTAAATATCTGCGTACATCGTAATGAGGCAGATGGTGGTGTGTGTTATCGAGAGCTGACATCAAGGCGTATATGTGACACAATAAGTAGACTTTTACGAATGTCGGCCTGGTTTTTGTATGCAATTAAAACTGCGGTTTCGGTTTCGCAGTAGCTCAGCAGAGCCTTCAGGAAAACTTGCCACAGCCCACGGGTTAACTGGATGGACTATGACAAGGAATTCCTGAATAAGAATTGAAGAAGGTAGTCTATAAAGAGTGTTGACCAAGAAATTAATGAAGGGCGTGGAATGAAATCAAATTTAAGGAACATCTACAAGAAATAAAGATTTATAATATATACAAAGACGACGTATACAAAGATGGAAACGTGATATAGAAAGATATATTATAATAGAAAATAATCTGTATTAAGATACACATCATTCAGGAGGAAACTGCATACATGGAAATGAATAAGGTAAGCAAGAAGGAGGAAAAGAACCGTGAGTGACAGAGAAACACAAAAACACAAATCAACAAAATATAATTATAAAACACAACTAAAACACAACCCACCCCACCACAAACACACACCCACAGACACACACACAAACACAGACCACACACACACTCGCACACAACACACACCACCTACACACACACACACACACACACACTACACGTACACCCGACCACACACACAACTTAGCACCACACACACACACACACACACACACACACACACACAACTCCACACACACACTCCACCCACAAACACACGAACACACACACACACACACACACACCACACACACACACACACACGACAAACCACACACCACACACACACACACACACACACACACACACACACCACCACCCACACCACACACACACACACTAACACACACCATCATGAACAAAGACACCCATGATCGAAAAACACACAAAAAACGAGATAACAAGTCCATTACCGCAAAACAAACACCATAAAAAAAAGACCCACAACACAAAACAACAGGGATATATGAAAAGGTGGACAGCGATACAGGTGAATATATGAGGGAGAAAAAAATGGAAACAAAACTAAACACATCCAGAAATAAAGATGATATTGGCTATTGGTTAATTAATAAATATTATAATCATGGGAACACTCGTTTGGAAGGAGCGCGATCGCCAATCCTGAAGAGGCATCCTACCATCTACTCGACCTGTATAGTCTACTACTCTAAAAAGTTCAAATATGGGACCATAATGGCCCCGACTAACTCAAGCTGTACAACTCTTAAAAGTTCCAAGATGAATGCCAACCATGGTCCAGATCTAACTCCAAGCTCTATTTACCCTAAAAGTTCCAATTTGATTGACCAACCACATCTAAGGATCTTACCAAAGCTGTTGTCTACCCCTTAAAATTTGCAAGATACATGACGGACCAAATATGGACCAATTCCAATATATGCCACCAATCAATGACCAGATCCCCACTCCACATATTTGTTTTTATACTGAGGATAATAATTGTTATCCCTGAAACTGCGGGAGCAATCATTTTTAGTGCCACCATTGCGGATGTGAAGAATAACATGATCATTACAGAATGGGATGCAAATCACATCAACATCAGGTTTGGAGAATTTGCATTCCGGCATTATATCTAATTTTAACCCAAACGTATTGGGTTGAGGTATGGTTGTGGTTGGAGTTGAAATAGCTGGGGCGAACTAGGGTATCAGTCTGCTTGCGAGAGACTGTTGAGGTAATTCAATGGTGCCACACATTGGGATTTTGTCCAAGATTTAAGACGGTATTATTCTGTATGGTTATCAGTCCGTTTCGCTTAAGGTAAGCATAGGTTCGTTTACCGTACCTTGTATAAACCACTGATAAATACTTGAATAATCCTTCAAAAGTCCCAAGATAGACACAAAATATCCCAACGCCAGCCTACATCCCAAGATCTTTGGCAAATAACCAGGATTGGGTAAATATCTGGGTACATCGTAATGAGTACCCACCCCCCACCAGATGGTGTGTGTGTTATCGAGAGGTGACATCAAGGCGTATATTGTGACCCAATAAGTAGACTTTTACGAATGTCGCATGGGGTTTTTGTATGCATTGCTAAAACTGCGGTTTCGGTTTCGCAGTAGCTCAGCAGAGGCCTTCAGGAAGGCTTGCAACGCCCACGGGTTACCTGGATGGACTATACAAGGAAGTCCTGAATAAGAATTTAGGAAGGTAGTCCTTTAAGAGTGTTTGACCAAGAATTAATGAAGGGCGTGGTATGAAATCAAATTTACGGAACATCTACAAGAAATAAAGATTTATAAATATATATAAACGACGACGTATACAAAGATGCAAACGTGATATAGAAAGATATATTTATAATGAAAATAATCAGTATTAAGGAATAACACTCATTCAGGAGGAAACCCTGCATACATGGAAATGAATAAGGTAAACAAGAGGAGGAAAAGAACATAGTGACAGAGAAACACAAAAACACAAATCAACAAAAACTAATTATAAAACAAACTAAAACACACACACCCACCCACACACAAACACACAACACACAGACACACACACAAACACATACACAAACACACACATCGCAGCACAACACCACACACCACCACACACACACACACACACACACACACATACCACTACACACACACACCAAAAAAAAAAACACACACACACTTACGACACACAAACACACACACAGCCATACAAACACCACACACAGCCAGAACACACACACACACACACACACACACACACACGACACACACACACACACACACCACACACACACACACAACTCACAAACACACACCTCACACATCACACACACACACACACACCACCCACACACACTACACCCACCACACACACCACACACACACACAAACCACACATCACACACACACACACCACCACACACACACACACACACTGCACACACACACACACACACACACACACACACACACACACACACACCCACACACACCGGCAACACACGAACACACACACCCTCATGAAACAAAGGAAAACCCGATGACAAAACACACAAAACGAGAACAAAAGTTCATTCCAGCAAACAAACACCATAAAAAAATGAGACCGACACAACAACAAAACAACAGGATATATAGAAAAGTTGAGACAGCGATACAGGTGAATATATGAGGGGAGAAAAAAATTGGAAACAACTAAAACACATCCAGAAATAAAGATCAGATAGCTATTGTTTATTAATAAATAATTAATTTAATCATGGAAAACACTCGTTGGAAGGAGCGCCGATCGCCAATCCTGGAAGAGCATCCTACCATCCTACTCCGCCTATAGTCTACTACCTTAAAAGTTCAAATATGGGGGACCAATAATGGGCCCCAGATCTAACTCCAAGCTGTTACAACTCTAAAGTTCCAAGATGAATGCCAACCATAGGGGGGGCCAGATCTAACTCCAAGCTCTATACCCGTAAAAGTTCCAAGATGATTGACAACCACATCTAAGGATCTACTCCAAGCTGCTCTACCCTTAAAGTTGCAAGATATTGCGGACCAAATATGGACGCAATTTCCAATATGATTCCGTATCAATGACCAGATCCAACTCCTACATATTGTTGTTTTATACTGGGGGGGGAGGATAATAATTCTATCCTGAAACTGCGGGAGTAATACATTTGTAGTGCACAAGTGCGGGGAGATGTGAGAAAAAACGATGATCATTACAGATTGGATGCAAATCACATTCAACATCAAGGTTGTAGAAATTTGCATTCCGGCCTTATATTCTATATTAGAACCCAAACGTATTGGTTGAGGTATGGTGTGGTTGGGAGTTGAAATAGCTGGGGCGAAGGGTAGCAAGTCGCTTGCGGAGAGACGTTGAGGTGAATACAAGGGTGCAACACATTGGGTTTTGTCCCAAGATTTAGACGGATTATTCATGTGATTTTTGCAGTCGTTTTTATCTGAAGTACAGCATAGTGTTCGTTGTACCGTACTTGATATAAACCACTGAATAAATACTTGAATAATCCCTTCAAAAGTCCAAGATAGACACCAAATATCCAACGCCACGACCTACATCCCAAGATCTTTTGGCAAATACCAGGATTGGTAATATCTTCGTACATCGTAATGAGGCAGATGCTGGTGTGTGTTATCCGAGAGCTGACATCAAGGCGTATATTTGACACAATAAGTAGACTTTTACGAATGTCGGCCTGGTTTTTGTATGCAATTAAAAACTGCGGTTTCGGTTTCGCAGTAGCTCAGCAGAGCCTTCAGGAAACTTGCCACAGCCCACGGGTTAACTGGATGGACTATGACAAGGAATTCCTGAATAAGAATTGAAGAAGGTAGTCTATAAAGAGTGTTGACCAAGAAATTAATGAAGGGCGTGGAATGAAATCAAATTTAAGGAACATCTACAAGAAATAAAGATTTATAAATATATACAAAAGACGACGTATACAAAGATGGAAACGTGATATAGAAAGATATATTATAATAGAAAATAATCTGTATTAAGATACACATCATTCAGGAGGAAACTGCATACATGGAAATGAATAAGGTAAGCAAGAAGGAGGAAAAGAACCGTGAGTGACAGAGAAACACAAAAACACAAATCAACAAAATATAATTATAAAACACAACTAAAACACACACACCCACCCACACACAAACACACACACACAGACACACACACAAACACATACACAAACACACACATCGCACACAACACACACACACACACACACACACACACACACACACACACACACGTACACGCACACACACACACACACACTTACACACACAAACACACACACACACATACACACACCACACACACACACACACACACACACACACACACACACACACACACACACAACTCACACACACACACTCACAACACACACACACACACACACCACACCACACACACACACACACCACACACACACACACACACACACACACACACACACACACACACACACACACACACACACACACACACACACACACACACACACACACACTAACACACACCCTCATGAAACAAAGGAACACCCGATGATCAAAAACACACAAAAACGAGAACAAAAGTCTCATTACAGCAAAACAAACACCATAAAAAAAAGACCACAACAACAACAAAACAACAGGGATATATGAGAAAGGTGAGACAGCGATACAGGTGAATATATGAGGGGAGAAAAAATGGAAACAAAACTAAAACACATCCAGAAATAAAGATAGATAGCTATTGGTTAATTAATAAATAATTAATTAATCATGGGAAACACTCGTTGGAAGGAGCGCCGATCGCCAATCCTGAAGAGCATCCTACCATCCTACTCCGACCTGTATAGTCTACTACTCTTAAAAGTTCAAATATGGGGGACCAATAATGGCCCAGATCTAACTCCAAGCTGTACAACTCTTAAAAGTTCCAAGATGAATGACCAACCATGGTCCAGATCTAACTCCAAGCTCTATTACCCGTAAAAGTTCCAAGTGATTGACCAACCACATCTAAGGATCTTACTCCAAGCTGTTCTACCCTTAAAAGTTGCAAGATAATGACGGACCAAATATGGACCAGATTCCAATATGATGCACCATCAATGACCAGATCCAACTCCCACATATTTGTTTTATACTGGAGGATAATAATTTTTATCCCTGAAACTGCGGGAGCAAATCAATTTTTAGTGCCACCAGTGCGGGAATGTGAGAAAAACAGTGATCATTACAGAATTGGATGCAAATCACATCAACATCAAGGTTGTAGAAATTTGCATCCGGCATTATATCTAATTTTAACCCAAACGTATTGGTTGAGGTATGGTTGTGGTTGGGAGTTGAAATAGCTGGGGCGAAGGGTAGCAAGTCGCTTGCGAGAGACGGTTGAGGTGAATTCAAGGGTGCCACACATTGGGATTTTGTCCCAAGATTTAGACGGGATTATTCATGTATTTATGCAGTCGTTTATCTGAAGGTAAGCATAGGTTCCGTTGTACCGTACCTTGATATAAACCACTGAATAAATACTTGAATAATCCCTTCAAAAGTCCCAAGATAGACACAAAATATCCCAACGCCAAGACCTACATCCCAAGATCTTTTGGCAAATAACCAAGGATTGGTAAATATCTGGGTACATCGTAATGAGGCAGATGGTGGTGTGTGTTATCGAGAGCTGACATCAAGGCGTATATGTGACACAATAAGTAGACTTTTACGAATGTCGGCATGGTTTTTGTATGCAATTGAAAACTGCGGTTTCGGTTTCGCAGTAGCTCAGCAGAGCCTTCAGGAAGGCTTGCCACAGCCCACGGGTTAACTGGATGGACTATGACAAGGAATTCCTGAATAAGAATTTAGGAAGGTAGTCTATAAAGAGTGTTGACCAAGAAATTAATGAAGGGCGTGGAATGAAATCAAATTTAAGGAACATCTACAAGAAATAAAGATTTATAAATATATATAAAAGACGACGTATACAAAGATGGAAACGTGATATAGAAAGATATATTATAATAGAAAATAATCAGTATTAACATACACATCATTCAGGAGGAAACTGCATACATGGAAATGAATAAGGTAAACAAGAAGGAGGAAAAGAACCGTGAGTGACAGAGAAACACAAAAACACAAATCAACAAAATATAATTATAAAACACAACTAAAACACACACACCCACCCACACACAAACACACACACACAGACACACACACAAACACATACACAAACACACACATCGCACACAACACACACACACACACACACACACACACACACACACACACACACGTACGCACACACACACACACACACTTACACACACAAACACACACACACACACATACACACACCACACACACACACACACACACACACACACACACACACACACACACAACTCACACACACACACTCACACACACACACACACACACACACACACACACACACACACACACACACACACACACACACACACACACACACACACACACACACACACACACACACACACACACACACACACACACACACACACACACACACACACACTAACACACACCCTCATGAAACAAAGGAACACCCGATGATCAAAAACACACAAAAACGAGAACAAAAGTCTCATTACAGCAAAACAAACACCATAAAAAAAGACCACAACAACAACAAAACAACAGGGATATATGAGAAAGGTGAGACAGCGATACAGGTGAATATATGAGGGGAGAAAAAAATGGAAACAAAACTAAAACACATCCAGAAATAAAGATAGATAGCTATTGGTTAATTAATAAATAATTAATTAATCATGGGAAACACTCGTTGGAAGGAGCGCCGCATCGCCAATCCTGAAGAGCATCCTACCATCCTACTCCGACCTGTATAGTCTACTACTCTTAAAAGTTCAAATATGGGGGACCAATAATGGCCCAGATCTAACTCCAAGCTGTACAACTCTTAAAAGTTCCAAGATGATGACAACCATGTCCGATCTAACTCCAGCTCTATACCCGTAAAAGTTCCAAGATGAAATTGACAAACCACATCTAAGGATCTTACTCCAAGCTCTCTAACCCTTAAAGTTGCAAGATAATGCGGACCAAATATGACCAGATTCCAAGATAGATGCACCTATCAATGACCAGATCCAACTCCCACATATTTGTTTTATACTGGAGGATAATAATTCTTATCCCTGAAACTGCGGGAGCAAATCAATTTTTAGTGCCACCAGTGCGGGAATGTGAGAAAAACGATGATCATTACAGAATTGGATGCAAATCACATCAACATCAAGGTTGTAGAAATCTGCATCCGGCATTATATCTAATTTTAACCCAAACGTATTGGGTTGAGGTATGGTTGTGGTTGGGAGTTGAAATAGCTGGGGCGAAGGGCAGCAAGTCGCTTGCGAGAGACGGTTGAGGTGAATTCAAGGGTGCCACACATTGGGATTTTGTCCCAAGATTTAGACGGGATTATTCATGTATTTATGCAGTCGTTTATCTGAAGGTAAGCATAGGTTCCGTTGTACCGTACCTTGATATAAACCACTGAATAAATACTTGAATAATCCCTTCAAAAGTCCCAAGATAGACACAAAATATCCCAACGCCAAGACCTACATCCCAAGATCTTTTGGCAAATAACCAAGGATTGGTAAATATCTGCGTACATCGTAATGAGGCAGATGGTGGTGTGTGTTATCGAGAGCTGACATCAAGGCGTATATGTGACACAATAAGTAGACTTTTACGAATGTCGGCCTGGTTTTTGTATGCAATTGAAACTGCGGTTTCGGTTTCGCAGTAGCTCAGCAGAGCCTTCAGGAAGGCTTGCCACAGCCCACGGGTTAACTGGATGGACTATGACAAGGAATTCCTGAATAAGAATTGAAGAAGGTAGTCTATAAAGAGTGTTGACCAAGAAATTAATGAAGGGCGTGGAATGAAATCAAATTTAAGGAACATCTACAAGAAATAAAGATTTATAAATATATATAAAAGACGACGTATACAAATGATGGAAACGTGATATAGAAAGATATATTATAATAGAAAATAATCGTATTAAGATACACATCATTCAGGAGGAAACTGCATACATGGAAATGAATAAGGTAAACAAGAAGGAGGAAAAGAACCGTGAGTGACAGAGAAACACAAAAACACAAATCAACAAATATAATTATAAAACACAACTAAAACACACACACCCACCCACACACAAACCACACACACAACACACACACAAACACATACACAAACACACACATCGCACACAACACACACACACACACACACACACACACACACACACACACACACACACACACACACACACACTACACACACAACACACACACACACATACAACACACACCACACACACACACACAACCACACCACACACACCACACACACACACACACCACCACACACACACACACACACACCACACAACACACACACACACACACACACACACACACACACACACACACACACACACACACACACACACACACACACACACACACCACACACACACACACACACACACACACACACACACACACACACACACACACACACACACACACACACACCACTAACACACACCCTCATGAAACAAAGGAACACCCGATGATCAAAAACACACAAAAACGAGAACAAAAGTCTCATTACAGCAAAACAAACACCATAAAAAAAAGACCACAACAACAACAAAACAACAGGGATATATGAGAAAGGTGAGACAGCGATACAGGTGAATATATGAGGGGAGAAAAAAATGGAAACAAAACTAAAACACATCCAGAAATAAAGATAGATAGCTATTGGTTAATTAATAAATAATTAATTAATCATGGGAAATCTCGTTGGAAGGAGCGCCGAATCGCCAATCCTGAAGAGCATCCTACCATCCTACTCCGACCTGTATAGTCTACTACTCTTAAAAGTTCAAATATGGGGGACCAATAATGGCCCAGATCTAACTCCAAGCTGTACAACTCTTAAAAGTTCCAAGATGAATGACCAACCATGGTCCAGATCTAACTCCAAGCTCTATTACCCGTAAAAGTTCCAAGATGATTGACCAACCACATCTAAGGACTTACTCCAGCTGCTCTACCCTTAAACGTTGTCAAGATAATGACGGACCAAATTGGACCGATTCCAATATGATGCACCTATCATTACCAATCCACTCCCACCTATTTTGTTTTATACTGGAGTATAATAATTCTTATCCCTGAAACTGCGGGAGCAAATCATTTTTAGTGCCACCAGTGCCGGGAATGTGATAAAAACGATGTCATTACAGACTTTGATGCAAATCACATCAACATCAAGCTTGTAGAAATCACTGCATCCGGGCCATATATCTAATTTTTACCCAAACGTATTTGGGTTGAGGTATGGTTGTGGTTGTGAGTTGAAATAGCTGGCGAGAGGGCATCATTCGCTTGCGTGAGACGGTTGAGGTGAAATTCAAGGGTGCCCCACCTGGGATTTTGTCCAAGATTTAGAACGGATTATTCATGTCTTTTGCAGTCGTTTATCTTCTGAGGGTAAGCATAGGTTTTCCGTTGTACCGTACCTTGATATAAACCACTGTATAAATACTTGATAATCCTTCAAAAGTCCCAAGAAGACACAAAATATCCAACGCCAGACCTACATCTCAAGATCTTTTGGAGATTAACCAGGATTGGTACTATCTGGCGTACATCGTAGGTGGCAGATGTGGTGTTGTTTATCGAGGAGCTGACAATCAAGGCTATATGTGACACAATAAGTAGACTTTTACGAATGTCGGGCCTGGTTTTTGTATCATTGAAACCTGCGGTTCGGTTTCGCAGTAGCTCGCGCAGAGCCTTCAGTAAGGCTTGCCACAGCGCACGGGTTATCTGGATGGACTATGACAAGGATTCCTGAATAAGAATTGAAGAGGTAATTCTATAAAGAGTGTTGACCAGAAATTAATGAAGGCGTGGAATGAAATCAAATTTAGGAACATCTACAAGAATAAAGATTTATAAATATATATAAAGACGACGTAACAAAAGATGAAACGTTTTATAGAAAGAATATATTATAATGAAAATAATCAGTATTATAAGAAATACACATCAATTCAGGAGAAACTGCGTACATGGCAATGATAAGGTAAACAATCAGGGGAAAGAACCATGAGTGACAGAGAAACCAAAAGCACAAATCAACAAATAAATTTATAAACAACAACTAAAACACCACACCCACCCACACACAAACACACACACACGAACACACACAAACACTACACCAACACACACATCGCCACAACCACACACACACACACACACACACATACCACCCACACACCGTACACACACACCCACACACACTTTACCCACACAACACACACACACACATACACACACCACACCACATCACCACACAAACACACCACACACGACACACACACCACACACACACACACACACACAACTCACACCACACGACTCACACACCACACCACACAACACACACCCACACACACACACACACACACACACACACCACACACACACACACACACACACACACACACACACACACACACAACACACACACACACACACACACAAACACTAACACACACCCTCTGAAACAGGACACCCGATGATCAAAAAACACCACAAAAACGAGAAAAAGTCTCATTACAACAAATAACCCATAAAAAAAAGACACAACAACAACAAAGCAACGAGGATATATGAAAGGTGAGACAGCGATACAGGTTGAATATATGAAGGGGGAAAAAATGGAAACACAACTAAACACATCCAGAAATAAAGATCTGCTAGCTATTGTTTAATCATAAATATTAAATTAACTCATGGGAACCTCGTTGGAAGGAGCGCCGGCATCGCCAATCCTGAAGAGCATCTACCATCCTACTCCGACCTGTATAGTCTACTACTCTTAAAAGTTCAAATATGGGGGACCAATATGGCGCAGATTAACTCCAAGCTGTACAACTCTAAAAGTTCAAGATGATGACCACCTGGTCCAGATCTAACTCCAAGCTCCCTATTACCCGTAAAGTTCCAAGATGGATTGACCAACCACATCTAGGATCTTACTCCAGCTGTTCTACCTTAAAAGTTGAAAGAAATGACGGACCAAATTATGGACGCATATTCCAATATGATGCACCTATCAATGACCAATCCAACTCCCACATATTTGTTTTATACTGGAGGTAATAATTCTTAATCCCTGAAACTGCGGGAGCAAATCATTTTTTAGTGCCACCAGTGCAGGATGTGAGAAAAACGATGCTCATTACAGAATTGGGATTGCAAATCACACAACCATCAAGTTGTAGAAATCTGCGTCCGCATATATCTAATTTTAACCCCAACGTATTGGGTTGAGGTATGGTTTGTGGTTGGGGTTTGAAATAGCTGGGCGAAGGGGCAGCAAGTCGCTTGCGAGAGACGGTTGAGGTGAATTCAGGTTCCACACATTGGGATTTTTGTCCAAAGATTAGACGGATTATTCATGTATTTATGCGTCGTTATCTGAAGGTAAGCATAGGTTCCGTTGTACCGTACCTTGATATAAACCACTGAATAAATACTTGAATAATCCCTTCAAAGTCCCAAGATAGACACAAAATATCCCAACGCCAAGACCTACATCCCAAGATCTTTTGGCAAATAACCAAGGATTGGTAAATATCTGCGTACATCGTAATGAGGCAGATGGTGGTGTGTGTTATCGAGAGCTGACATCAAGGCGTATATGTGACACAATAAGTAGACTTTTACGAATGTCGGCCTGGTTTTTGTATGCAATTAAAAACTGCGGTTTCGGTTTCGCAGTAGCTCAGCAGAGCCTTCAGGAAAACTTGCCACAGCCCCGGGTTAACTGGATGGACTATGACAAGGAATTCCTGAATAAGAATTGAAGAAGGTAGTCTATAAAGAGTGTTGACCAAGAAATTAATGAAGGGCGTGGAATGAAATCAAATTTAAGGAACATCTACAAGAAATAAAGATTTATAAATATATACAAAAGACGACGTATACAAATGATGGAAACGTGATATAGAAAGATATATTATAATAGAAAATAATCTGTATTAAGATACACATCATTCAGGAGGAAACTGCATACATGGAAATGAATAAGGTAAGCAAGAAGGAGGAAAAGAACCGTGAGTGACAGAGAAACACAAAAAAACAAATCAACAAAATATAATTATAAAACACAACTAAAACACACACACCCACCCACACACAAACACACACACAACACAACACACACAAACACACATCACAAACACAACACAACACACATCCCCACACACACACACACACACACACACACACACACACACACACACACAACACCACACACACACACCACACACACACACACACACACACACACACACACACACACACACACACACACACACACACAACACACACACACACACCACACACACACACACACACACACACACACACACACACACACACACACACACACACACACACACACACACACACACACACACACACACACACAACACACACACACACACACACACACACACACACACACACACACACACACACACACACACACACACACACACACACACACTAACACACACCCTCATGAAACAAAGGAACACCCGATGATCAAAACACACAAAAACGAGAACAAAAGTCTCATTACAGCAAAACAAACACCATAAAAAAAAGACCACAACAACAACAAAACAACAGGGATATATGAGAAAGGTGAGACAGCGATACAGGTGAATATATGAGGGGAGAAAAAATGGAAACAAAACTAAAACACATCCAGAAATAAAGATAGATAGCTATTGGTTAATTAATAAATAATTAATTAATCATGGGAAACACTCGTTGGAAGGAGCGCCGTATCGCCAATCCTGAAGAGCATCCTACCATCCTACTCCGACCTGTATAGTCTACTACTCTTAAAGTTCAAATATGGGGGACCAATAATGGCCCAGATCTAACTCCAAGCTGTACAACTCTTAAAAGTTCCAAGATGAATGACCAACCATGGTCCAGATCTAACTCCAAGCTCTATTACCCGTAAAAGTTCCAAGTTGATTGACCAACCACATCTAAGGATCTTACTCCAAGCTGTTCTACCCTTAAAAGTTGCAAGATAATGACGGACCAAATATGGACCAGATTCCAATATGATGCACCAATCAATGACCAGATCCAACTCCCACATATTTGTTTTATACTGGAGGATAATAATTTTTATCCCTGAAACTGCGGGAGCAAATCAATTTTTAGTGCCACCAGTGCGGGAATGTGAGAAAAACAGTGATCATTACAGAATTGGATGCAAATCACATCAACATCAAGGTTGTAGAAATTTGCATCCGGCATTATATCTAATTTTAACCCAAACGTATTGGGTTGAGGTATGGTTGTGGTTGGGAGTTGAAATAGCTGGGGCGAAGGGTAGCAAGTCGCTTGCGAGAGACGGTTGAGGTGAATTCAATGGTGCCACACATTGGGATTTTGTCCCAAGATTTAGACGGGATTATTCATGTATTTATGCAGTCGTTTATCTGAAGGTAAGCATAGGTTCCGTTGTACCGTACCTTGATATAAACCACTGAATAAATACTTGAATAATCCCTTCAAAAGTCCCAAGATAGACACAAAATATCCCAACGCCAAGACCTACATCCCAAGATCTTTTGGCAAATAACCAAGGATTGGTAAATATCTGGGTACATCGTAATGAGGCAGATGGTGGTGTGTGTTATCGAGAGCTGACATCAAGGCGTATATGTGACACAATAAGTAGACTTTTACGAATGTCGGCATGGTTTTTGTATGCAATTGAAAACTGCGGTTTCGGTTTCGCAGTAGCTCAGCAGAGCCTTCAGGAAGGCTTGCCACAGCCCACGGGTTAACTGGATGGACTATGACAAGGAATTCCTGAATAAGAATTTAGGAAGGTAGTCTATAAAGAGTGTTGACCAAGAAATTAATGAAGGGCGTGGAATGAAATCAAATTTAAGGAACATCTACAAGAAATAAAGATTTATAAATATATATAAAAGACGACGTATACAAAAGATGGAAACGTGATATAGAAAGATATATTATAATAGAAAATAATCAGTATTAACATACACATCATTCAGGAGGAAACTGCATACATGGAAATGAATAAGGTAACAAGAAGGAGGAAAAGAACCGTGAGTGACAGAGAAAACAAAAACAAATCAACAAAAATAATTAAAAACACAACTAAAACACACACAGCCCACCCACACACAAACACACACACACAGACACACACACAAACACATACACAAACACACACATCGCACACAACACACACACACACACACACACACACCACACACACACACACACACACGTACGCACACACACACACACACACACTTACACACACAACACACACACACACACACATCACACACACACACACACACACACACACACACACACACACACACACACACACACACACACACACACACTCACACACACACACCACACACACACACCACACACACACACACACACACACACACACACACACACACACCACACACACACACACACCACACACACACACACACACACACACACACACACACACACACACACACACACACACACTAACACACACCCTCATGAAACAAAGGAACACCCGATGATCAAAACCACAAAAACGAGAACAAAAGTCTCATTACAGCAAAACAAACACCATAAAAAAAAGACCACAACAACAACAAAACATTAGGGATATATGAGAAAGGTGAGACGCGATACAGGTGAATATATGAGGGGAGAAAAAAATGGAAACAAAACTAAAACACATCCAGAATAAAGATAGATAGCTATTGGTTAATTAATAAATAATTAATTAATCATGGGAAACACTCGTTGGAGGAGCGCCGAATCGCCAATCCTGAAGAGCATCCTACCATCCTACTCCGACCTGTATAGTCTACTACTCTTAAAAGTTCAAATATGGGGGACCAATAATGGCCCAGATCTAACTCCAAGCTGTACAACTCTTAAAAGTTCCAAGATGAATGACCAACCATGGTCCAGATCTAACTCCAAGCTCTATTACCCGTAAAAGTTCCAAGATTGATTGACCAACCACATCTAAGGATCTTACTCCAAGCTGTCTACCCTTAAAAGTTGCAAGATAATGACGGACCAAATATGGACCAGATTCCAATATGATGCACCTATCAATGACCAGATCCAACTCCCACATATTTGTTTTATACTGGAGGATAATAATTTTTATCCCTGAAACTGCGGGAGCAAATCAATTTTTAGTGCCACCAGTGCGGGAATGTGAGAAAAAATGATCATTACAGAATTGGATGCAAATCACATCAACATCAAGGTTGTAGAAATTTGCATCCGGCATTATATCTAATTTTAACCCAAACGTATTGGGTTGAGGTATGGTTGTGGTTGGGAGTTGAAATAGCTGGGGCGAAGGGTAGCAAGTCGCTTGCGAGAGACGGTTGAGGTGAATTCAAGGTGCCACACATTGGGATTTTGTCCCAAGATTTAGACGGGATTATTCATGTATTTATGCAGTCGTTTATCTGAGGTAAGCATAGTTCCGTTACGTACCTGATAAACCACTGAAAACTGAATATCCTTCAAATCCAAGATAGAC
>JACEEZ010007847.1:587500-591877 GCA_016584305.1 Chionoecetes opilio | reverse complement strand
GAGTAGCTGATGCCCCCCCGTGTGCCTGGATGGCTTAGCGGAGTGGACCCCCGTCCCGCCATGACTCCTACATACACACCTACCAAGGACCTTCTTCATCGCCTCCTTCGTCCCTCTTCGCCCTTCTCTTCGTAAGGTAAGGTGTTTGTGGCTCATTATCGCTTCTCTTACCTTCAACACTTTACTATTATTACCTCCGACAACGAAGTTGGAGGGGTTATGTTTTCACCCCGATCTGTCTGTCTGTGTCTGTCTGTCTGTCTGTCTGTCTGTTTGTTAGTGTACAGGATTTCTCGAAAAGTTACGAATAGATTTGGACCAAACTCGGTATACCAAGTCTATTTGGTATAAGGAAGAACTGATTTAATTTTGGATGAAATCTATTGACAACTGTTGCCATGGCAACCAATTGATGAAATATTCGGCCGGAGGTATGCGCTCATACTGAGTGCATCTATCTATCTATCTATCTATCTCTCTCTCTCTCCTCTCTCTCTCTCTCTCTCCTCTCTCTCTCTCTCTCTCTCTCTCTCTCTCTCTCTCTCTCCTCTCTCTCTCTCTCTCTTCTCTCTCTCTCTCTCTCTCTCTCTCTATATATATATATATATTATATATATATATATATATTTATATATATATATATATATATATTATCATATATATATATATATATATATATATATTTATATATATTTATATATATATATATTATATATAATATATATATATAATATATATATATATATATATATATATATTATATATACTATATATATATATTTATATATATATATATATATTTTTTGTTCTTTTTTTTTTTTTCTTTTTTTTTCTTTTACTTTTTTTTTTTTTTACTTTTCTATATTCGGGCGGAGGTATGCGCTCTACTGAGTGCCCCCCCCCCCTAGTATTATGTCATGTCTTTCTTCCATCTTTATTCAATATATTTTTTTATCTTTGTTTCTCATCTCGCTGTCTTCTCATCTTCTTGTCCTCTTGTTTCTCTCCCATTATATTGCTGTCCTCTTTGTCTCGCTGTCCTCCTATCTCACTGTCCTCTTATCTCTCTGTCCTCTTGTCTCGCTGTCCTCTTATCTCCCTGTCCTCTTATCTCTCTTTACTCTTATCTCATTGTCCTCCTATCTCACTGTCCTCTTATATCTCTCCGTCCTCGTGTCTCGCTGTCCTCTTATCTCACTGTCCTAAAGTCTCGCTGTCCTCGCCGTGTCAAGAGTGCGTCGTGTTCCCCCTACCAAGATTAATAGACATACTATTTAAACATACTAGACATACTAGACTCATACTAGACTCATACTAGACATACTATTTAAACATACTAGACATACTAGACTCATACTAGATTTACTATTTAAACATACTAGACATACTAGACTCATACTAGACTCATACTAGACATACTATTTAAACATACTAGACATACTAGACTCATACTAGACTCATACTAGACATACTATTTAAACATACTAGACATACTAGACTCATACTAGACTCATACTAGACATACTATTTAAAAGTCTATAGATTTGCTCCCTACAGTGCACCGCGGCCTCGATGGTGTTCTAAGATGGCGCCTAATACTGTAATGGAGGATGGGATTAGTGGGGACGATAGGGGGTCGAAACGCTCTTGTATAGACGCCTCGATCCTCCCTTATATTATAAAGATTCAGATAACCAGAGAAAAAGGGGGTTTACCATTTTTTTTTTCTCTCTCTCTCTCCCCCTCTCTTCTCTCCTCATCTCTTCTCTCTTCTCCCTCTCGTCCTCACTCTCTCTCTCTCCATCTTATCTTTCTCTCATTTCTCTCTCTCTCTCTCTCTCCCTCTCTCTCTCTCTCTCTCTCTCTCTCTCTCTCCTCTCTCCTCTCTCTCTCTCTCTCTCTCTCTCTCTCTCTCTCTCTCTCTCCTCTCTCTCTCTCTCTCTCTCTCTCTCTCTCTCTCTCTCTCTCTCTCTCTCTCTCTCTCTCTCTCTCTCTCTCTCTCTCTCTCCCGTTCTTCCAATCAAACGTTTGCGATCCTTCTATGACTCAATTTCTAGTAACGTTTTCTAGTCCTCTTGAACGTTTTTTCATTCGGTATAGAAACGTTCTCAAATGCGCCATGGGAGTTTATTGGCCCGTAAACGGAGGATTTTAATAATAATATAATAATGATAATAATTTTATTCTCTCCCGAAAGCATACAGGAAAAACAACAAGACAACATAATATACAAACATGAGGGAATGAAGCAAATAAAATATAATATTTGACTAAGATATTAAAGAATAGGAAGAAATTTGATGATGTAATTAGATTAAAACACATAGATGTAATTTGAGGTGTAATGAAAAGCATGGAGACAGGTGAGTAGACAGGTGGACTATACTCTGTTTTTTAACGAGGTGAAAAATCCTGCCATCTTGCCGCTTACTGCCTGATATTTGATGCCAGGAAAAGGGAATACTATGCTTCTAAATTTCAGTTGTATTTTATCAGGGTTGTTTGATTTAAATCAAGATGATTTTAATCATTGATTTAAATCATTATTTAAATCAAATGATTTTTTTTTTAAATCACTGATTTAAATCATATACTTATCATTATTTGAAAACGAGAGGGGAAAGAAGGAAAATAAAGCAAATGGGCTTTATGAACACCAATTTTATCATTGTTGTATAATCATATCATAATGAGACTAAATGAGTGGTGCAGGGAATCCACTGCGGCACTTTGAGATAGCAAATTCTCAAATGGGCGGTAAAGACCGCCCACTCGATCCCCAAGCCAATAGGAACCACGAATGGGACTGGACCAGTCTGGATGTGTTTTCACGAGCATCAGTGCAGCCTGGCCAGCCTAGACCGGTCTAGACCGGTCTGGCAAACGTCGTGAAAACGCGCTTATAGACCTAGGCCTATTGCTGTGAAAACGTCCATCACAGAAATAAAAAATATGTAAATTCATCGGTATTTCATGTTATATGCATTTTTTATTCACTTATTATATCTCTCTTTAGTTATAAATATGCTAAATAATATCCTGTAGTAGTTAGATTTCATGTAGAACATCAAATTAATAAAAAAAAAATCGATTTAAATCAAATAAATCAGTTTAAAAAAAAAAAAAAAAAAAAAAATCAACAACCCTGTATTTGATCCTAGTTAACTCTATTATCAGGTACATATAGGCATCATTGTAAGCATGAGACCTTAAGATTTAAGAATGACCTTAAGAGACCTTAAGAATGGAATTTTCGCCTTGTAAAAAAAAGAAGAAGCCTATAATCAACACGTTTCCTTCTACAGGTAGGTCCTTAACATCGCTGGAGCAACCCATGGGACGCCCTTTGTGAGTACCAGTAGCATTATTTACCATCCTACTCTTTACCCTTTACCCCTTACCCTCCCCTACCCCTTACCGAGCTCCACCAACACACGGGCTACTCAGCTATGTATACTCGCCTCTAATGTTACCTTACCTTTCAGAGCTGTTAAATTATATAATCTTTTAGTGTTTCAGGGACGCAGCCATCTACATCTTTATTCGCATCTTCTTTCATCATCATCATCTTTATTCGCATCATCTTTCATCATCATCATCTTTATTCTCATCTTCTTTCATCATCATCATCATTTTTATTCTCATCTTCTTTCATCATCATCTTTATTCTCATCTTCTTTCATCATCATCTTTATTCTCATCTTCTGTCATCATCATCATCTTTATTCTCATCTTCTGTCATCATCATCATCATCTTTATTCTCATCTTCTTTCATCATCATCTTTATTCTCATCTTCTGTCATCATCATCATCTTTATTCTCATCTTCTGTCATCATCATCATCTCTATTCTCATCTTCTGTCATCATCATCATCATCTTTATTCTCATCTTCTTTCATCATCATCTTTATTCTCATCTTCTGTCATCATCATCATCTTTATTCTCATCTTCTGTCATCATCATCATCATCTTTATTCTCATCTTCTGTCATCATCATCATCATCTTTATTCTCATCTTCTTTCATCATCATCTTTATTCTCATCTTCTGTCATCATCATCATCTTTATTCTCATCTTCTTTCATCATCATCATCATCTTTATTCTCATCTTCTGTCATCATCATCATCATCTTTATTCTCATCTTCTTTCATCATCATCTTTATTCTCATCTTCTGTCATCATCATCATCTTTATTCTCATCTTCTGTCATCATCATCATCTTTATTCTCATCTTCTTTCATCATCATCTTTATTCTCATCTTCTGTCATCATCATCTTTATTCTCATCTTCTGTCATCATCATCATCATCATCTTTATTCTCATCTTCTTTCATCATCATCATCTTTATTCTCATCTTCTTTCACCATCATCAT
>JACEEZ010007847.1:580000-582500 GCA_016584305.1 Chionoecetes opilio | reverse complement strand
CTTTTTATATTTTTTCCGTTACTTACGTGCATTTTTTTTTTTTTTGCATTTTTTCACTGGTTTTTGGTGTGTGTATGTGTGTGTATGTGTGTGTGTGTGTGTGTGTGTGTGTGTGTGTGTGTGTGTGGTGTGTGTGTGTGTGTGTGTGTGTGTGTGTGTGTGTGTGTGTGTGTGTGTGTGTGTGTGTGTGTGTGTGTGTGTGTATGTGTGTATGTGCCATGACTTGCTTCTGTTTGTATGAGGCTGTGGATCTTATTTGTATCTAGGCCTACCTAATTTGCAGCGCCTCGTCTTCCCATAGGTATTATTTTCACCTATAGTCTATTTTTTTAACGAGGCAAAAATTCCATTCTATCTTATAAGGTCTCATGCTTAAAATTATGCCTATATTTACCTGATACTATGGTTAACTATGATAAAATATAGCTGAAATTAAGAAGAAGCGTAGTATTCCCTTCTGGCATCAAATATCAGTCAGTAAGCAGCAAGGGGGCAGGATTTTTCACCTGGTTAATAAAAACAGACTACAGTTACATGAATGTCCCTTTAACAAAAAATCATGTTAGGTTGAATGTTACAGTTTTGGAAGTCTTTACTCTCCACCTCTTCAAATCCTAAGCTCGATTGTGTCTATTAGTGATCTCTTAATTGATGGGAGTGAGGAAAGCAAGGACATTATTATATCTCATTAGGGAATCTCATTGGCTAACGTGAGGAAATGGAGGCGTGGGTGAAAAAAAAAAGAATATGTCGGAGGGTGGGATGGTGTAGTGGTGGTGGTGGCGTTGGTGATGACGATACAACATAAGAAGAAAATAAGGAGCTATAAGAGGCCCCGAGACCTACACGAGGTAGTTCCTGTTACTTAACACTACCTACATCCACATTTCATCCCCATCCATGTATTTATCCAGCCTCCTTTTAACTCCTTCACGCCCAAATCTTTCCTTTACTATAAAAAATAATCTGTTGTTAGCCATGAAATTTCGAAAAGTAACTGAATATACCAAATTAGCTAGAGGACAAGGATACTAAACAGGTCATATATATAAATTATTGCTTATAATTCACTAAAAATTGTCTAAGGGTACCCAAATTACAATGGCAATTACGTTATGGGTTTCAAGGGGTTATTGCTCCCTATTGACTCCGCACTGACCACCTGACGACTGAGTCCATTCCAATCATTTACCACCCTATTTGTGAACCAGTTTTTCTCTATTTTCTACCAGTTTTTCCCTATTTCCCACCAGTTTTCCCTATTTCCTACCAGTTTTTCCCTATTTCCCACCAGTTTTCCCTATTTCCTACCAGTTTTTCCCTATTTCTTACCAGTTTTTCCCTATTTCCTACCAGTTTTTCCCTATTTCCTACCAGTTTTCCCCTATTTCCTACCAGTTTTCCCTATTTCCTACCAGTTTTTCCCTATTTCCTACCAGTTTTTCCCTATTTCCTACCAGTTTTCCCCTATTTCCTACCAGTTTTCCCTATTTCCTACCAGTTTTTCCCTATTTCCTACCAGTTTTTCCCTATTTCCTACCAGTTTTTCCCTATTTCCTACCAGTTTTCCCTATTTCCTACCAGTTTTTCCCTATTTCCTACCCGTTTTTCCCTATTTCCTACTAGTTCTTCCCTATTTCCTACCAGTTTTCCCTATTTCCTACTAGTTTTCCCTATTTCCTACCAGTTTTTCCTTACTTCCAACCAGTTTTCCCTATTTTCTACCAGTTTTTCCCTATTTCCTACCTGTTTTTCCCTATTTCCTACCAGTTTTTCCCTATTTCCTACCAGTTTTCCCTATTTCCTACCAGTTTTCCCTATTTCCTACCAGTTTTTCCCTATTTCCTACCAGTTTTCCCTATTTCCTACCAGTTTTCCCTATTTCCTACCAGTTTTCCCTATTTCCTACCAGTTTTCCCTATTTCCTACCAGTTTTCCCTATTTCCTACCAGTTTTTCCCTATTTCCTACCAGTTTTTCCCTATTTCCTACCAGTTTTTCCCTATTTCCTACCAGTTTTCCCTATTTCCTACCCGTTTTTCCCTATTTCCTTTTTAAACCTACGCTTTTCACGCTTACGACACAAGTGGTGGTGTTTGTATACGCGGATGGTGGTGGTGGTGGCGGTAGTGGTGGTGGCGCTACAAGTGGTGGTGTTCGTACGCGGGTGGTGGTGGTGGCGTCCCCTGGGGTTCCGGTTCGCACGTCGCCAGTGTTTCCTATCATGATTTTCTCTTTATTCCCCCTGTAAGGCATCGGCATTGTGTGGGGCGCCGGTCCCTGCCGCTCCCCTGCCTCTCAACAAAACCCGAGGTGCGGCAAATTTAAGACGTAGCGCTCATTATTTGTCTCCAGTCTCACAGCACCAATAGCACCTCCCCAATACCTTCTCCCACTGCAATTTGCGTTCGTGTATTGATGGCAGTTGTAGCGGTGTAATGTTGCAATGTGGGTGGCGCGCTCATTTTTGTCAGTGGTGGGGGTGGTGGGTGGGGCAAGGG
>JACEEZ010007847.1:572500-575000 GCA_016584305.1 Chionoecetes opilio | reverse complement strand
AAAGTCGCCAGGACAACGTTTCTTTTTTATTTACAGACGTCTGGTGGCATTAATACTTACATTTCTACATTCATGATTTCAGGAAAGTTAGAAGGGGCTATCTGGAGAGCCTGTGTCATTTTGTGTCTTCATCTGTGTAATATTATGGCTATAAATGAACATATTACAAAAATTAAACCGAGTGGCGACGTTGGTAACGGGCTACAGTAAGGTCGCCAGCTACCGGTAGTATTTATGTTCTGAGTGTCCTCCCGCCGTCGTCGTCACCCGAAAAAAAACGAGTAGTAAAATTTGAAACCGTATATACTTGCAGATACAAAGCATAAAACAACGCTGAAACAGGGTAGATTCTACAGTCATGATATAAACTACTGTGTATCATCTTCAGTGGCACATAAAAATCAGTAGTGATGCTATAATTCGTAATATATGGCGACTGGCGACATTATTGCAGCTGGCGACTATACTGTTATCTATGGTAGTAGGTAGTGGTAGTATTAGTAGTAGGTAGTGGTAGTAGGAGTAGTAGTAGTAGTAGTAGTAGTAGTATAGTAGTAGTAGTAGTAGTAGGTAGAAGTAGTAGTATAGTAGTAGTAGTAGTTAGTGGCGGCAGCAGCAGCCCTCACTACTACTACTACTACTACTCCTACTCCTACTCCTACTCCTACTACTACTACTACTACTACTACTACTACTACTACTACTACTACTACTACGGTACTACTATTTACAACAAACAACAACAATGATATTATTATTACTACCTACACAATAACGTAGCTAGTGTTAAACAATAATGTAGGTAGTGTTAAGTAAGAGGAACTACCACGTGTAGGTCTCACCACGTCTTGTAGCTTCCTTATGTTCTTATTTATAACAACAACAAGAACGACTACCACCATCCATTACAACAAAATCTACTTTATTACTCTCATTCTCCCGCTCCCTATCTGCCCGGCTAGCTCAGTCGGTAGAGCACGAGACTCTTAATCTCGGGGTCGTGGGTTCGAGCCCCACGTCGGGCTAGGACTTCGGTTACCTTTTTATTTTTTATTTTTCATTTTTAAGAGTGAATATATTTGGTTTGACCGTATGTATGTATTCATTTGGTAATTGAAAAGGACGTTTAAATTGACAAAAGTTAAAATATAGATGATAATATACACTATAGGGAAGTAGGTTGATATTCGTGGTTGTGGTTGTGTGTGTGTGTGTGTGTGTTGTGTGTGTTGTTGTGTGTGTGTTGTGTGTGTTGTGTGTGTGTGTGGTGACTGTGTGGTGTGTTGTGTGTGTGTGTGTGTGTGTGTGTGTGTGTTGTGTGTGTGTGTGTGTGTGACTGTGTGTGTGGGTGTGTGGTGTGTGTGTGTGGTGTGTGTGTGCTGTGTGTGTGTGTGTGTGTGTGTGTGTGTGTGTGACTGTGTGTGTGTGTGTGTGTGTGTGTGGTGGTTACTGTGTGTGGACTGTGTGTGGTGTGTGTGTGTGTGTGTGTGTGTGTGATGTGTGTGTGTGTGTGTGTGTGTGTATGTGTGTGGTGTGTGTGTGTGTGTGTGTGTGTGTGTGTGTGTGTGTTGTGGTGTGTGTTGACTGTGTGTGTGTGTGTGTGTGTGTGTGTGTGTGTGTGTGTGTGTGTGTGTGTGCTGTGTGTGTGTGACTGTGTGTGTGTGGTGTGGGGTGTGTGTGTGTGTGTGTGTGTGTGTGTGTGTGTGTGTTCGGTGAGGGTTTTTCTTTTTATTCCATTTCTGTTATGCGGCAATACGAAAATATGCAGATAGTACATGCACATCAGTGAGCTGTGCATACTTTACCGTGCTACACCAACGGGCTGCATATTTTGTTCATTTTATATTTATATCCTGCAAGGTGATAGTTGCTGCATTGACCAAAATTTGAATGGGTTTTGAAGGACAATTCCCCGTTATTAGCGGAGGAATTCAAAGGAAATCATGGACTATCAGAGGCGGTTGCGCACACACACACAAACCACACACACACACACACACACACACCACACACGCACACGCACACACGCACACACGCACACACACACACACGCACACCCCACACACACCCCACACACACACGCACACACCCCACACACACACACACATACACATACACACACACACCCCTACCACACACACCCCATACACATACACACACACACACACACACACACACACACACACACACACATACACACACACACACACACACACACACACACAATTATTTGTTGTTGAAATCTAGAGAGTAATTATATTTTCACGAACAGATTATTGGGTGATACTAATGGTGGCAGTATTGATGGTGTGGTGGTGATGTTGAATACGATCCTATTATTGGCTGATGGCCATAACACCTTCTGGAGGATGAAAGATCTGAAAGATGGGTTTGTCTATTTTGAAGAATGGAAACGAATTTAATTTGCACAAACATATTATCGGGCGATGCATATAGATAACACCTCCTGGTTTTACTTTTAAGTGTACCCTCCCTCCAC
>JACEEZ010007847.1:557500-565000 GCA_016584305.1 Chionoecetes opilio | reverse complement strand
TTTTCCTCAAATACAGAAAAATTACCTTGCATAGTTTGTCTTTAACCCCTTCACGCCCAGATCATTCCTTAGCTATAAAAAAATGTATGTTGTCGAGCCATAAAATTACGAAAAGTAACTGAATAACAAATGAGTTAGTGGACAAGGATACTAAACAGGTCATAGCTATAAAAAAAACCATTGCTTATAGTCCCTAAAAATCATCTAATGGTGGTCAAATTACAATGGAAATTACGTTCTGGGTCTCAAGGGGTTAAATCGTTGTCTACTAAGTCTGGAGAATTCGTTTTATTGATAGTTTTTTGTCATTTATAATACAAAAATGCAGGAAATTTGAGTATTATTGATAATTAATAATTTTGTTTAGAAGGCGTAAAGTTTCGATACTAGAAAGTTAATATAAGTCAAAATTTGCACTCGTAGAACCATTAAAAAAGTACTCATGAAAATATTTACTTAATTTTGTAGAATATTATTAACCCTTTCACGCACGGTGACGCGATGGCGTCAAAACGGGCCGTGTACATCTTAGCTTTTGACGCGAATTGCGTCAAAAACTAAAAATTCGCCAAAAATAAAGTATTTATCAGAATCGCGTCAAAATTTTCTGCGTAAAAGATCCAAGCTAGGCCTATAAAATAAACTAATTATCAACTCGCTCGTGCGAATGGATTTGAAGTGATAAGGGCCCGTGTCCCTGTCCACTCCCAGCAGGCAGCGTGTTAGCCCGCCTTCTTAGCCATCCCTCTTCCAACATGTGTTTCAGTTTTCCTCCATTTTCTCAAAATCTACTGGCCATATGAAAATTATAATGGTAGCGTTGGAATCCTCATAAAAATCCGCTTTTATTGGCATATAAAATATAAAAAGTCGACTCAGGAAGTATCGAGCTACGAAGTGGTGAACGTAAGTATTTCTTATTTCTCTTTACTTAATGTTTTTTGAAGTCGTTAAACTCCGCTATTTATTTGCATTTCATGTTATTTTTGTCTTTCATAAGGCAGAATAATCTCTTGCGAAACCAACGATATATAATAATGCCAGGAAAAAAGAATAATCGTGGTTGAAATTGATAACATAAACAAAACATTTGCCGCACAGTCAGGCCATTCCGCGGGGCAACTTAGAGAGCCCCAAATGGATGTCGCAGTGGACGGAAAAACTTAATAAACTTTTCGTGCGTGAAAAGGTTAAGCTTTCAGGAAAATATTTAAAAAACAAAGAAAAGTTTCATCTAACAATCAAAATATTGATTATCAAATTTTCTAAGAGGAAATTTTCTCCCTAAACAAAATATTCGCCCTAAATGCCGAAAATATTGACTTTATAAACAAGATTTCACCCTAGCTACAGGAAATTGTTACACTATGTAGAAAGATATAATATTATCATCTCAGTTTCATGAAATTTTTGGTTAAGACATAAATTTCACCTTTATTAGAATATTTTCACCCAAAACAATTTTTTACATAAGTAAGAATATTTGCACAAAAAACATAAAAAAATCACCCTAGTTACAATCTTTTCCGCATAAACGAAAATTTTATGTAAGTTCGAATATTTTGCCCAAAAACTAAAAAAGAAATTCACCTATTGGTCGGAGGCTTAAGCAGGCAGTCTGGGTGGAGTCGCCTGAGGCCTCTATCGTAGATAACACTATAGTCGCCAGTCACTCGCAACTGCACTAATGTCGCCAGGCACAATATATTACGAATTTTAGCATCACTACAGACTTTTATGTGGCACTGAAGAGGTATGCACAGTATGGGGAGGCGGTAGCGGAGTGGTTAGCGTCTCCGACAGGGGTTCTCGGTGATCCGAGTTCGATCCCCGAAGAAAACCAAAACCTTTCTGCACCGTCGAGTGGCCTAAGAACACCCACATGCCCTGCCCATTAACTCTACCTTCGATTGCGAGTGCATCAGAGGACACAGGGTGGCGGCATGAGCCTCTAATCACAGGCGTCACTATAAGAATCCTGCCTGCACCACCACAGGCGAGGACCAACCATCACAGCCCTCAAGTGAACCTCCAGGGCCTACCATCCGAGCCCTGGGTCACCACTGCCTACAGGTGCTATAGGCACAGATGTAAAAAAAAAAAAAAAAAAAAAAAAAGTTTTATATTATGTACATCACACTACATGTCTTTCACTGGCACAAAAAAATCTGTAGTGATGGTCAAATTCGTAATATATTGTGCCTGGCGACATTAGTGCAGTGGCGAGTGACTGGCGACTATAGTGTTATCTACGGTAGCTGTTTATATATTGACATTACGATTGTATCCATGCGTGTATCTCTCTTATGTGATGCCTTTTACGAATATCAAAAAAGTGATGTCAATAATTTTCAAGTATGTGGCTCTAGCGCACCCCTGAGTCCCCACCCGGAGGCCTGTTGATCCGGTCCATACTTACATCATTTTCCGCATAAACCAAAATCTCACCTTAGTTAAGTTAATATCATCCTTAACAAAAACTTCACCATATTTTCATTTAGTTGTCATATTTCCCCCAAAAAACAAAAAAACAAAAATTTACTTTAATAGGAAAAATTTCACTCCAGTTACAAGAATTTTTCACGTTTAAAAAGGAAAAAATATTCTTGTCACGGGATTTTTATTATTTTATTATAGACAAAAGAGAGAGAGAGAGAGAGAGAGAGAGAGAGAGAGAGAGAGAGAGAGAGAGAGAGAGAGAGAGAGGAAGAGAGAAGAGAGAGAAAAAAAAAAAAACTAATGGTCCAGGCAACATTTTTCAGAGGAAGAGAGAGAGAGAGAGAGAGAGAGAGAGAGAGAGAGAGAGAGAAAAAAAAAAAAATCTTCATGGACCAGGCAGTATTTTCTTATCATTTCCCCTCAGTAAAGAATGATTTCCCTTCATGTATAAAATATATTTCCTTCAATGTAGAAAATATATTATGTTGATGAAAACTATAAAAGCGTTCTCGGGAAGAGGCTTAACATTTTATCGTGTAGTGGTTTACAGGGAGGAAAATATGCGGGGACCTGTTAAGATAATAGGGAGGGAGAGAGGAGAGAGAGAGAGAGAAGAGAGAGAGAGAAGAGACGGTATCTATTTATTTTCCTCATTTTTCCCCTTTAAAAGAATCGATTTTATGCGTAATCACCTCCCTCCTTTCCCCACCCTCCCTCCTTCCCTCCCTCCTCTTCTTCTTTCTTTTCTCCTCCGTCCTGTCCTTCCTCCTTCCTCTCCTTTCCCCCCTCCTCCCTCACTCCCTCCCTCCCTCCCTCCCTCCCTCCCTCCTCCCTCTCTCCCTTCCCTCCCCCCTCCCCCCCTCCCTTCCTCCCTCCCTCTTCCCCTCCTTCCCTCTTCCTCCCCTCCTCCCTCCCTTCCCTCCCTCCCTCCTTCCCCTCCCTCCCTCCCCCTTCCCCCCCTCCTTCCTTCCTTCCTTCCCTCCTCCCTCCCTCCCCCCTCTCTCCCTCCCTCCCTTCCTCTCTTCCCCTCCCCCTTCCTTCCCCCCTTCCCTCTTCCTTCCCTCCCTCCCTCTCTCCTTCCTTCCCTCCTTCCCCTTTTCTCTTCTCTCCCTCCTTCCTTCCCTCCCTTTCCCTTTCCCCCCCTCCCTCCCTTTCTCCTTCCTTCCTCTTCCCTCTCTCCCTCTCTCCTTCCCCCCTCCCTCCCTTCCCTTCCCTTCCCTTCCTTCCCTCCCTCCCTCCTTCCCTTCTTTTTGTAAGGTTTTTCTGTATACATAAATCAAGCAGCTACTAAACATATTGCAGCCTTCCTTCCAGTGCCCCAAGGGATGTGATAGCCAGTTTACTAGCCATAAGAGAGATGGACAAAGATGATGGTATTGTTGATGGTGTTCAGGATAGTCATATTGGTCGTCCACTAGCAAGTATTTGTATATATAGAAAAAACAGCCCAAGATTTTGTATGCCCTCATGGAATTTTTTTTAAACATTTTGTGCCTATAGCGCTGTAGGCAGTGGTGACCCAGGGCCCGGGGGTAGGCTTGGAGGGTTTACTTTAGGGTTCGATGGTTGGTCCTCGCCCCAATGTGTTTTAAAGATACAAGCAAATACACGCTCCCAAAGGAGAGTTGGTGTTGCCTTTTGCTTTCAAGGGTTTTTTATGTAGATCCAGTTTTCGGGAATTTAGTAACCAGGGGGTAGAAAGAAGTAACGGATTCAAGCTGGAAAAGCGTAGATTTTAAAGAGAAATAGAAAAACTGGTTCACAAAAGGGGGTGAAGATTGGAAGAACCCGTGACAGGTATTAGGGGAGCATTGGGAGCTTAAAGGGGGGTGGATAAATTCTGGATGGGGATGAAAGGGGATGTAGGTAGTGTTTGGTGACAGGAACTACCCGGTAGGGGCTCACGGCCTCTTGTAGCTTTCCCTTTTTTTCTTTTTTTCTTTTTTCTTCCTCCCTCCCTCCCTCCCTCCCTCCCTTTTCCTCCTCCCTCCCTCCTTTCCCTCCCCTCCCCCACAAATTCCCTTACTCCCCACTTCATCCCTCCCCTTTCCCCCCCCCTTTCCTCCCTCCCTCTTCCCTCCCCCTCCCCTTCCCCCTTTTCCCTCCTTTCCTTCCCTCCTTCCCTTCCCCTCCTCCTTTCCCTTTCCCCCCCCCCCCTTCCTTCCTTCCCCTCCCCCCTTCCCCCCTCCTTCCTTTCCCCCCTCCCTTCCTTTTTCCTTTTTTCCTCCCTCTTCCCCCCTCCTTCCTCCCCCCCTTCCTCCCTTCCTCCTTCCCTTTTCCTTTCCCCCTCTTCCTTTCCCTCCCTTTTATTTTTCCTCCCTTTTTTCCCTTTTTTTTTTCTCCTTCCTTTTTTCCTTCCTCCTTCCCTTCCTTCCTTCCCTCCTTCTTCCTTTCCCTCCTCCTCCTTTCCCTTCTATTTAAAATTTAAAATTTTTTCATTTTTTTAACCCTTTTCTTCCCCCCCCCCCCTTCCCCCTCCTCCTTCCTCCCTCCCTCCTCCTTCCTCCTCCTTCCTCCCCCTTCCCCTTCCTCCTCCCCCCTTTCCCCCTTCCTTCCCCTCTTTTTTCCCTTTTTTTTCTTCCCTTTCCTTCCCCCCCTCCTCCTCCTCCTCCCCCTTCCTCCTTCCCCCCCACCCCTCCTTCCCCTCCTCCTCCTCCTCCCTCCTCCTCCTCCCTCCTCCTCTCCTCCTCCTCCTCCTCCTCCTCCTCCTCCTCCTCCTCTCTTATCCAGATCTGCATATCCTCCTCCTCTTCCTTCACACACACACACACACACACACACACACACACACACACACACACACACACACACACACACACACACACCTGTCGTAGTTTCAATCCTTCTTACTCTCCCTCACTCACTCTCTCACTCTCTCTAACTTGCACCATGGAAGCCGCGCTCTACAGAGGATTATTCAAAGTATAGTGAATATAGTGAACGAGGGAAGAGTGTAGTGTGCTATAGTGTGTGTGTGTGTGTGTGTGTGTGTGTGTGTGTGTGTGTGTGTGAGTGAGGGGAAAATATGGTGTTGCTATAGTGATTTAGGGGAAAAATAATGGTGTTTCGCAGTGATTGAAGAAAATATTTATGAATATATATATATATATATTATATGGAACATATGGTGATAGTGACTTGTGAGGAAATATAGTTGTTTATAGTGATAGTTGTTGATTGTGATGGGAAAATAATATTGTGATTTGATGGTGACGGGAAGGTATGGTGTCCTGTTTGGATTGTGAATTTCATGGTCAAAGGATAAGAAATTGTCATCATTTGAAAGTGAAGGAAAAATATAGTGATTTACAGTGATGGACGGCAAATACAGTGAATTGAATAACGATTGAAAGAGAATGAATGGCTGTACCGTCAACAACACTATAGTCGCCAGTGCACTAATGTCGCCAGGCGCCATATATTACTACTGTTAGCATCACTACAGACGTGTATGTGCCACTGAAGAGGCCTGCACAGTAGTTTATATGATGTACCTGTCTTCAGTGGCACATACAAGGCTGTAGTGATGCTGACAGTAGTAATATATGGCGCCTGGCGACATTAGTGCACTGGCGACTATAGTGTTGTTGATAGTAGTGAATAAGAGACAAATATCGTAGTTTTTCATGTGAATAGTGAAGAAACATGATTTATAGTGACAGGAAAAGAGGAGTGCGTGAGAGGAAATATGGTGATTATAGTGAATTAGAGATTTTTTCGTTTTTAAGAAGGAAAATGTGAAATATAGTGTGTGTGTGTGTGTGTGTGTGTGTGTGTGTGTGTGTGACTGTATGTGTGTGTGTGTGTGTGTGTGTGTGTGTGTGTGTGTGTGTGTGTGTGTGTGTGTGTGTGTGTGTGTGCCGGGTTTAGCGTGGAACAGAAGGTTGTGGCGTGGGTGGCGGTGGCGACGGGCGCGTGGATCACGGTCTGGTAGTCTTATTGTGTGTATTCATGCAGTTGTATTTTACAGGGCCTGAGTTACACTGGTATGGCCCCGTCTCCATAGCTACATGTAATCATTCCTGCTTAGTGGTTAGTGTTGGGGGAAGCCAACACCCCGGGAGGCGGGTCACAAACCCCCGGCTAACACCCGGTACCCATTCACTGCTGGGTGGACAGGGGCTCGGGTTTTAAAGAGACCGCCCGTCTTTCTCCGCTCCGCCCGGGGATCGAACCTGGGATTTCTCCGTTGTGAGTCAAGCGTGCTAACCACTACACTACGGAGTTCCCTTGTGTGTGTGTGTGCCTTAGTATGTGTGTGTGGGGTGTGAATGATACTCAGCTGTAGACTGGAGACAGGTACATTAAACCCTTCACGCCCAGATCTTTCCTTTGCTATAAAAAATGGTCTGTTGTCAGCCATAAAATTACGAAAAGTCACTGAATATACCAAATTAGTTAGTGGACAAGGATACTAAACAGGTCATAGCTATAAAACATTGCTTATAGTCACTAAAAATCGTCTAATGGTACCCAAAATACAATGGAATTACGTCCTGGGTCTCAAGGGGTGAACAGGGTTGTTGTAAATACACAGAGAACAAGTGATACTGCCAGACAGCCATATAGTGACATCATATGGCATCAAGTTGAGAAGCAGCTTTAAAGTCTAAGAAACTCTCACACAGGTTATCTTTGTAATGGTATCTGGTTATGAGTGATAATTGTTCTGTCTGAGTTACATCCTTATCACCATCAACTAACTATAAGGGAGAAGAATTGGCTTCCTTTATTTTATCCATAATTTCTGTTTTAATTATGTCAGCTAAAATACAAATGATTTAATTTTGTTTCTCGGGTTTGGGTGTTTCGTGTGGTCTGTCTGTCTGTCTGTCTGTCTGTCTGTCTCTGTCTGTCTGTCTGTCTGTCTGTCTGTCTGTCTGTCTGTCTCTGTGTGTGTCTGTTAGTCTGTCTCTGTGTCTCTGTCTGTCTGTCTGTCTGTCTGTCTGTCTGTCTGTCTGTCTGTCTCTGTGTGTGTCTGTCTGTCTGTCTCTGTCTGTCTGTCTGTCTGTCTGTCTGTCTGTCTGTCTGTCTGTCTGTCTGTCTGTCTGTCTGTCTGTC